>JAQZBX010003256.1:0-66306 GCA_029593785.1 Cabassous unicinctus
CTACACATTCTGGCTGCACTTCTGTCAGTCCAATGTGGTCCATTACTTCTTCTGTGATGCGCCCTCTCTACTGAAACTCTCTTCCTTTGACAACTTAAGCAACCAAATTTTAATTCTTTTTTCTGCAGTCTGGTTGCTGGTGGCTGCTTTACCTGCATCACCATTTCTTATATTCACATATTTTCTACTGTGTTCAAGTTTCCAAACAGGGGAGAAGGAGGAAATGCCTTTTCCACCTGTGTCCCTCACATCCTCCTGGTGACCGTTTTTCTCAGTTCAGATGCTGCTGTGTATGTGAAGCCAATCTCCAACTCACCCACAATTCAGGACATGGTCACCTCTGTATTCTATTCGATAGCCCTCCTTTCTTGAACCCTATAATCTATAGTCTTAGAAACAAGCAGATAAAGGAGGCTATAATGAGAATTATAAGCAGAAAACTTTATTGAGGAAATGATAACATAATTTTTTTCCAGACATGCACACTTTAATGAGGTATGTTGAAAATGTTTCAAAGTTCAACTTTTTCTCTATTTCCAATCTTAAGAGCCATGACTTGAATTTTCAGGGACAGTGATTATATTGTGTGTCAACATAGTAACAAATATATTTTATATTGAGATTTTACCTTCAAAAAAAGTATATTCTTTGATAACTGTTCTCATTGCTATGTACATATCATTTCTCAAGTAGTGATTTCTCTTTGTTCTCCTTTATACTTATAGAGTCCTAGAAAATATAAACTATGTGTTAAATTATTTTATCTTTTTTTGTCCTCAAAAGAGACAGAAAATATTCATTCACTATATTAGTTTAAATATTCCTGAAATATATATATATATATTTAGTCTCTGAAATCTGACCATAAAATAACCTCAAAGATTTTGTTCTGAATAATATATAAGCATCTGTAGAAAGTGTGTTTGGTAACTGAGATCAAAGATACCTATATTTCATAATGTGGAAGAATAAACTTTAAATAAGCATTATTTTGCTCAAAGCAAAAAATATATTTTAAAAATTGTAAATTATTGATATATTTTAAAATTTTAAGTTTAAAATTATCTGTTGGCAAGTTTTAAGTTTTCCATCCAGAAGATAAAAGTGAGATAAATATTTTCTATTTCCACCTTATGTTAATTCTCAATAAATATGGTATGATTATTAAGTGATGAAATTTTGTATTTATGTTGAATGTTTTTATTTTTCTCATATGCTAGGCCCTATAATTCATTTAATAACCTTTGACATATGAGCAGAACTCTCCAATGGATAATAAATGTTTTGCCATATTTAAAATGAGAACAAAACATGTTTGTTTTAACAGGGAAAATAGGAAAATATTACAGGTTTGGTTTTGTAAATTGGGGCCACAATTGCCACTCATTTAAATTGGCACTGAGTCCTTCTATGATCTTGTCTGCTCAATTTCTTATTATGTACCATTTGCCTTAAAGTCGTACTGAGTATGTTCCATCACATATGAATGGGTATTTACATATTATCTACCTTTGTAATTTTCAAAATATATTTCTGTAAAAAGGGGAAATATAGGCTGTATAAATATTATGAGAATAATTTTTTTAAAAAACACCATGGGACTGTAGAATGCAATGAACTCTAATGTAAGTGATGCTTTATAGTTAATACTACAACTGCAATAATATTTTTATGTCAATTGTAACAAAGTCCTACAGCAATGCAAATTTGATAATATGAAGCTATATGAAAACTCCATATCTTTTGCATAGCTTTTCTTTAAACTTACAACTTCCCCAATAATAAAAATAGGGACATGACCAGAAACAAACAAACCCAAAATGTGTTGTGTACCTAGTTGTACAATACAGTTTGGAGTACAATGCTATAAGGCAAAGAGTCATCATTTCCTTTAAATTTGGAGAGGTTATTTTGAAATATTTATTAAAATAAAGTGGTATAACATTGTACACACATAATTATATAGCATAGTAATATATAAACCAAACACTAAAAGAAAATGAAGAAATAATAAATAGTAATAAAATTAAACAATTTAACATATGGCACACTTCAGCTGACAGAACAAAGTAAAATGAAAGTATTAATATAAGCTTTGAATATATAATTTACCAAATTGCCCAAATTTGCATTGATAGGGCACTATACCCTAAATGTGCAAAATATATTTTCTTTAAAATTTATTAAATTATACCATAAGGAAGGCTGCATCAATTACAAAATAGTAAAAATATACAGGTTCTTTTTTTGACTTCAGGTATCAAATACAGAGGGCAGTACTGCAATGTCTGTCTCTATCCATCATATATTTATATTTTCTAGGAGTTTTATCATTTTGTTTCATATAGTTTGAAACCCCCTTTTTTGGTTTGCTAATATTAAGTACTTTTATTTCATCTTGTTTAAATGTCTCTTTTATCAATAGGGAATAATATCCTATAGAACTTGTAATAGCCATTGCTCCGAAGTCTACACTTTCCAGTATTAATCTAACCACTATAAATTTTAAAAACTTGTGTTATCATGAACATCTTTATTTAACTTTTACTTTTAACCTGTTCAGGTCTTTATATTAAAGTGTAATTCCTGAAGGGAGCATAGACTCTCCGGATTTGCTTTTAAATCGTATCACAGATTCTTTGCTTTTTAATTGTGCTAATTTCCTATTTAAGTTAATTGTAATTATTGATGTGTTTAAAGATCAAATATATTGTACTGTTTTTTTCTTTGTTACCTCTTTTACCATCTATACTTTGTTCTCTATTTTCTCTGTTTCAGTCTTATTTGGATTGACCAAGTGTACTTAATGCCCTTTTTTGTTTTTATCTAATGTTGTTCATTGAATTAGAGCTTATATTACACATATTCAACTTACCTCTGTCTATCTTCTTGTAGTAATATATCACTCTACATTGAAATGAAGAAGAAAAACTGTCATATATTTACTGATATTTTTATCATTTTTCATGCTCTTCATTTCCTTCTGTAGGTGCATATTTTTAAACAATATCACTGTATTCTTCCTTCAAAGATTTTCTTTAATATTTTATAGTATGGAAATTGCTGGTTTTAAAATTTTTACCCTTTCTAGATGAGTCTTCAATTTAGGAAATCTCTGAAACAAAAATTAACACCTGGGAATTGACATAAATCCTTTTCTTCTACATGAGAACAAAGAGAAAATTATAATGGATAGTACATCAGGTAGTGTTAACTAGAATTACGGTAAAACTCCCAAAGTTTTGGATCCATGCATCTCAGATAAATAGAAACAAATGGAAGGAGTCTCTGCTGGAGTTGTCTGAGTATTAATTAAGAACAAATTAAATGTACCACACTAATGAAACATGTTAATGACTGTATGCCAACAAACTAGACAACCTAGATGAAATGGACAAATTCCTAGAAATGTATAAACAACCTACACTGATGCTTCAAGAACTTAACAATCCAATCACATTTAAATAGAGTGTATCAGTCATCAAAAATCTCCCATCAAAGAAAATTCCAGGACCGGATGGCTTCACAGGTGAATTCTAAGAAGCATTTCAAAAAGAATTAACACCAATCCTGTTTAGACTGTTACAAAAAATTGAAGAGGAGGGAAAAATACCTAACACATTCTATGAAGCCAACATCACCCTATTACCAAAACCAGATATAGATGCTATAAGAAAAGAAAATTACAGACCAATCTCTCTAATGACCATAGATGCAAAAATTCTCAACAAAATACTTGCAAATTTAATTCAGCGGCATATCAAAAGACTTATATATCTTTACCAAGTGGGATTTATTCCTGGTATGCAAGGTAGCACAACTTAAGATAGTCAATCAACATCATACACAAATTAAGAAATTGAAGGAAAGAAAACACATGATGCAGAAAAGACATTTGAAAAATTCCAGCATCCATTTTTGAGAAAAACATTTCAAAAGAAGGAAATAGAATCATAATTCCACAATATGATAAACGGCATATATGAAAAACCTAATCCAACATCGTACTCAATGGAGAATGGTTGAAAACTTTTGCTCTAAGATTGGGAATAAAACAAGGATGTCCAGTGTCACCATTGCTATTCGATATTGTGTTTGAAATTCTAGCTAGGGAAATTAGACAAGAAAAAGAAATTAAAGTCATCCAAATAGGAAAAAAAGAAAGTTAAATTCTCACTGTTTGCATATGACATGATGCTGTACTTAGAAAATTCTGAAGTATACAGGACAAAGCTTCTTGAGCTAATAAATGAGTTCAGCAAAGTGGCAAGATACAAGATCAACACTCAAAAATCAGTAATGATTTTTTGCACTAGTACTGAACAATCTGAGGAGGAAATTAGGGGAAAAATTCCATTTACAATAGCAACGAAAAGACTCAAATATCTAGGAATTAATTTAACCAAACAAGTACAGGTCTTATATGCAGAAAACTGTAAAACAATACAAAAGAAATTTTAAAAGTCTTAAACAAATAGAAAGACATTCCATGTTCATGCATTGGGATAATAAATATCATTAAGATGTCAATCTTATCCAAACTGATTTATAGATTCAATGCAATACCAATCAAAATCCCAACAGCTTACTTTACAGGATTATGAAAGGTTATTACCACATTCATATGGAAGTGAATGTGCAACCAAATAGCCAAAAGCATTCTAAAAAAGAGGAGGAGGAATTTCACTGCCCAATCTTGAAACATAATAAAAAGTTACCATGATCAAAACAGCATGGTACTGCCATAAAAATAGACATATCAATCAGTGGAATAGAACTGAGAATCAGGAAATAAACCCTCACCTATACAGTCAACTGGTTTTTGAAAACCTACCAATTTAAAGTAAAGAGGACAAAACAGTCTCTTCAACAAATGGTACTAAGAGAACTGGATATCTATAAATGGAAAAATGAAAGAGGACCCCTATCTCACTCCCTATACAAGAATGAACTCAAAATGGATCAAAGACCCAAATATAAAAGCCAGGACCATAAAACCACTAGAAGAAAATGTAGGGAAACATCTTCAAAACCTTGCAGTAGTTTGTGGCTCTTGGACTTTACACCCAAAGCACGTGCAACAAAAGAAAAAAATAGATAAATGAGACCTCATGAAAATTAAACACTTTTGCACCTCACAGGACTTTGTCAAAGGGTGAAAAAGCAGCAAAATCAATGGAAGAAAAATTTTGGAAATCACATACCTAATAAGCATTTAATATCCAGGATATACAAAGAGATGTTACAACTCAACATTAAAAAGACAAAAACCCAATCTAAAAATGGGCAAAATATTTGAATAGATATTTGTCCTAAGAAGAAATACAAATGGCAAAAAAAATACATGAAGAAATGCTCAACATCACTAATGATTAGGGAAATGCAAATCAAAAACTACAATGATATATCATTTCACATCTATCAAAATGGCCACTATTAAAAAGACAGAGATCTACAAGTGTTGGAGAGGTTGTGGAGAGATAGGAACACTTATTTACTATTTGTGGGAATGTAGAATGGTACAGCCACTGTGGAGGACTGTTTGACAGTTCCTAAAGAAGCTGAATATATATTTGCCATGTGATCCTGCAATAACACTACTGAGTATATACCTAGAATTACTGAGAGCAGTGACACAAATAGACATCATAGTGGCATTGTTCATAGTGGCATTATTCATGATTGACAATAGTTGGAAACAACCCAGGTGTCCGTCAACAGATGAATGGATAAACAAACTGTGGTGTATACACATGATGTAACACTATGCAGCAGTAAGAAGAAATGAAGTTGTAAAGCATATCACAACATGGATGAACATGGAAGACATTATGTTGAGCAAAGCAAGCCAGTCACAAAAGGATAAATACTGTATGATTGCATTACTATGAACCAAATATATTGTGTAGCATATTGTATGATTCAAAAAATTTTTTTATATGTATCCAGTACATTTAATTGAGAAATGGATGTTTTTATTCAATTGTGTTTTCTTTTTTCATTTGTTTATATTTTCAATTATTAAACGTACAAAATAAAGTTAAAAGAAACAAACAATCAAACAAAAAGTGGTTAATGGAGGAAAGTGTGGGTGGGGAGCGGGTGGGTTATATGGGAATTCATTACATTTTCAATATAACATTTATATAATCTAAAGGCTCTTTGAAAATAAGGGAAAACAAGGGGAAAAAAGAACAGCTGATATTCTTCAATAAGGAGACAGCTTTAATGCAAGATTTCAGATCAGATAGATGGTGGTGTAAAATAGAAATCTACCAGGCATGAACTATACAAAAAATCCAGATGATTTAATCGACAGAAACTCATGCTGTTAACAAGATATTCTTGTTTTTATTTTCCAAGCATTTTCTGTACTCCCTGCTGATTTAAGTTTCTGTTCACATTCACATCCCTGTTTCCCCTTAGCTAGATCATTCAAGTAACCCTATATTTCAATTTTGGCCTTTGTATCCTCATTCACTCTTGGATATTAGTTCAATATCTGTTTATAATTAACTTAAGATTTGGGAAATCAAAACAAATATCATATTTGCATTGATTTTCCCTTGTGAGTCACCCAAGTTTCTTCAGTTCAAGATCCTTAAAATTATGTACATATTTAAAACTTTTAAAATATATATGTATATTTACCAATAATCCACTTTTTAAAAAAATATTCATCTAGTCTTTCTTTTTTACTTATTTGTATAATTTACATGTTATACATTTTCATGTGTTTCTATACCTTTCTGATTCTATATAGTCATTAGGTTGTAATTTTAGTGGTTGTATAATATTCCATTATGTTGATTCATGATAATTTGCTTAAACACTTCTTTATTTCAGGATATTTTGATTGTATCATTTGTTTTCTTTATTAAAGAAGTACAAAGGTGTTAATGTACGGTGGCATATGGAAATCCTGTATTTTATGCCCGATCATTTTGTAAATCTATTGGTGTTAAGTTATTCCAACCACTAAGTAGCCCTTTATTTGGCAAACACTCTAAAAAATATGCAAGCCATAAGTCTAAAACCGTACTCTGTGACACCTTTTATAAGGGCATAATGTGTGCAGTAAAATAACATCTGTGGAACTTTTTGTAGGAACTAGTCATTTAACTATGTTTTCAAAGAAACACAGCTTACAGAGAGGGTATGAGAAGAAAGGTAGTCATTTGAAATCTCCCTCAATTTGACAAAACTTACAATAAAGGCAAGTTATTGATTTTATGGTTTCTATCAGCTTCATGATCTTACTGCCATAAAACTAGGCACCTGGTAACAGAAGATTCCTTTGGTATGAAAACTGTAGTATTGGAAAATATCATAGAAGTATTTTGTCCATAAACATATTAGGCTTCCTGCTATAGATATTTTGTTGCATAAAAAGCCTATATGCTGCTATTTACAACCAGGGCTTTTGAATTTGTTTCTCAGTAAATTGTTGCCTGGCTGCATATTATCCCTGAGAAAATCCAAGCTCTACCTGGATCATCTCTTTGCCCAATCGCAAAAGAGATTTTCAGAATCTTATTCAAAAAGTATAAAAACTGAGCTTCAATTTACTAATCAATAATTTAGCCAAAGGAATCTTGGAACATTTTTTTTCTTAAATCATCTTCAGTCCAAGCATTACAAAAGTCATGATAAGTTGAAAAAATCATACATGATGCAGTTTAGAATTTCACAACTGTTCTAGATAATGCCACTAGCACCATAAAACTCTCTCTCAATAAGTGCATGAAATTAGACAGGTGATGGTTTGAAACATCAAAAACTCCAGATATAAATTTGTCCTTTTAAGGTGGAACATGTGCAATCTTAGGGGAAATATCTACCTACATAACTGCAGAATTTCTTGGTTCCTTTTATATTGGTAACTGACCTAGGAAATAAGATTTTAGAACAAAAAATTCACCTAAAAACAACATATATAATTCTGCTCTATCTTTGCATTGGAGGTGGGATCTGCCCTCCTCCTAAACTGATATGATAATTCTTGACTCATGAATTATATGGGATTTGAATACTAATACATAATATAACTCCTTTAACTTTACTGTGCAGTCCAAAGTGTGATATTCATTTTTTTAAATTTATTTTTTATTTTTTAAAGATACTTAGATTACACAAATGTTACACAAAATAATATAGGGATTCCCATATGCTGCACTCCCACCTCCCACACCTTCTTACATAATCAACATCCTTCATTGGTGTGGCACATTCATTGAAATTGATAAACACATTCTGTGGCATTGCCATTGAGCAAGGACCATAGTTCACATTGTAGTTTACACTCTCTCCCACACAATTCTGCAGGCTATAGGAAGACATAAAATGGCCTATATCTGTCATTGCAATGCCATTCCCAAGTCCCAAAATAACCCCCTCTTTACACATCTTTCCCTCCCCCTTCCCCAAGAGCTTCCAGTGTCCACTGCCTCCACATCAATGCTGTAATTTCTTCCATTGCTATAATCACAACAAGGCTATTGTAGAATACCAATAAGTCCATTCTAGTCCATAGTAAATTCCCCAATCCTGAGGACTCTGGGATGGTGATGTCCACTCCACCTCAATTTGAGAGGGTGCTTCAATAGAGTCCCAGGTGATGGATGGGACTCTATTGCTTGCAGTTGTAGACACTCTCATTTCCTTGGTATAGTGTTTGCCAATCCTCATCTCCTGGTTAGTTGTCCTGGGTAAGACCAATGAACTGGAGAGTAGGTGTTGCAAACTCTCAACACCTAGGCTCAGAGCCCAGCTGGCATTTGGACATGCCATAGATTCAAGTCTCTTGGATGTACACCTACCAACTCCAGCATCAAGTATAGGTTCAAATAGAAGGAACAGATGAGCCATGTGCAGGGAAGCCATAACTGAGTCCAACTCTGTCACTCTCAGTAGCACAAACTCCAAAGTAAGGCCCACTATCAAGGCACCAAACTCCAGAATTATCTGCCCTGGCCATAGGACCTGGGTATCTCCAGAGCCCTCAGGACCTCCACTATTTGAGGTAGTATCCACTATGGCAGTCGATGAGATCCTGCTGAGATGTGTATAAGTGTATGAGAGACTCACTTTGAAGTCTCTTAGCCATACAAACTCATTTGTCTTTACCTTTCCCCTCTTTATTTGAGGTAATTTCCAGTTGCATTACTTGGTGTACCTTGGTAGTAATCCCACGGTTCCAGGGAGGCTCATCACCAGGAGTCATGTCCCATGCTAGGGGACATGTAATGCATTTATATGCTGAATTTGTCTTAGAGAGAGGCCACATTTGAGCAACAATGAGGCTCTCAGGAGGCAACTCTTAGTCACACCTCAACACTAGGCTAAATTACAATTTCAAGAGCAAAGGCTCACAAGCATAGTCATCAATATCAAGGACCCATCAATGAACCATACTCTTTACCAGTCATTGACCCTGCACTTGGGGGAAAGTTACTGCTACATTAGAGAATATGACAGAGCTCTCAAGGATGTGAATTCAATATTCTCTCGGTTATTGTGCAAATCGCCACCCACTGTGACAATGCCCTGTGAATATTTGAACACATCTATCTACATTTTATGTATGTCCATGTGAATTTCCTCCCATGTATCCACAATCATTAGTAACCCACACCAATGATCCTCCCCTGACCCAGTTGTAACCCTTCTGTGATCTAAAGCTTCTTCAAAAATGAAACCAATAAAATAGCCAAATACAATTAAAAGGAAAATGAAATAATGATGGTAGGTTTAATTTTAAGAAAATTTTTTAAAAAATTTTAAAGAAAACTAAAACTAAAATTAAAAATTTGGGATATTAAAAATTAATGTAAAATATTAATTTTTTTGACATATTGCCTTTCATCACTGTACTATCTGTTGTCCTGTATGTACAGTGACACTTTCTTCCATTTATTCCTCAGTGTCTTACCTTTTTTTCATTTTGTTTCCAAAGAAGTTTTAGGTCACAGTAAAGTCACATGCAAAATACAGGTGACTCCCATATACCTAACATCCTACCCCTCTACCCCTTTCCCATATTAATAGCTTTTTAAATGTGGATGGTACATTTATTACAACTGATATACAAATAATGAAACATAGTAACAATGATCAATGGTTTACATCACAGTTTACATTCTATACCAAACACTTTTATAAATTTTGATATGTAACATGGCCTGTGTCCATCATTTCAAGTTCATGAAGAACATGTTCATTGCTCATAAAATAACCCCTGCTCCATCTATTCTATTCCTCCCTCCCCCTCACCTCTTGGCCCATGGTGACCACCTGGCTTCACTCCTTGGATAACAAGATTCATAGTTGATTGCAACAACACTGAGGTCTTGACACATTGGGTTGCCCTTCCTTTTTAGGAACTTCCCATGTTCACAAGAGACTCAGGCCCTCTGAGAACAAATTGTCCTCCCCAGGATAGGAGTCCCGCTCCTTTCCACTCATTTTGTGGTCTCCACCCGCTAATAAAAACACATTATGACAAAATGATCACAGGTACACTACCTAGAAGCCTGCCCCAGGTGTGCTCTGTCCTGAATGCCCCCTCATCCCACACCATAAACCAGTAACCTTTCTTTGTCATGTTTCCATAAGAGCATTCCCAATTTTGTACATTCAAACACATACCCACAAATCCCCATTGTTCACCTGGTCCGTTCTCCAAACCTCCTCCCAGTTCCATGGATGATCCAACCCACACTCCCCACTCTACCTACCTGTGAAACCTGAACTTCCCAACCCAATAGGTATCACTACCCTCCTGTCATATCCCTTCAGTGCCAACCACACACTTTCACCTTATCATAGATTAAGCCTGTATGGGCATTGGTTCCCAACTTTCTTCTCCCTTTCTATTTCCTCTAAACCTAGCTTCCAGACAATAGCTCACAGAGTTTGCTCAATTTGCTTAATTTCATATTAGTGTGGTCAAGTAATATTTGTCCTTTGATGCCTGGCTTGCTTCTCTCAACATAACTTTCTCAAGATTCATCCATGTTATCCCATGGGTTAGCATTGTATTCCTTCTTTGACCTGAGTAATATTCCATTTTATGTATGTACCACATATTGTTTATCCATTCATCTGTTGAAGGGCACTTGGGTTGATTCCAACTTTCGGAAATAGTGAATAATGCTGCTATGAACATTTGTGTGCATATATCTGTTTGTGTCCTTGGTTTCAATTCTTCTGTGTTTATACCTAGCAGTGGAATTACTGGATACATGGCAGTTCTATAATTAGCTTTTTGAGAAACCACCAAATTGTCCTCCACTATGGCTGGATCATTTTATGTTTCCAGCAGCACTGGATGAGCCTTACAATTCTCCATATCCTCACCAAAACTGTTAGTCCTCTGTATTTTTCATAGCCACCAGTCTAATGTGTGTAACATGGTATCTCACTGTAGGTCTGATTTGCATTTCCCTATGATCTAGTGGTGCTGAGCATCTTTTCACATGCTTTTTAGCCATTTGTATTTCTTCTTGGAGAAGTGTCTTTTCAAGTCACTTGTTGAATTTTCACATGGGTTGTATGTCTCAATTTTTGAGGTATAGTATTCCTTATATATGCTGGATATTGGACTTCTATCAGATATAAGGTTGCAAAATGTTTTCCTCAATTGTGTAGGCTGTCTTTTTGATTTCTTGATAACCACCTTTGAGGTGCAAATTCTTTTAGTTTTGAGGAGACCCCATTTATGTAGTTTTTCTTTCACTGTTCATGCTTTTGGTATAAAGTTCAAGAATCCATTTCTTATTACAAGGTCTTGTAGAGGTTTCCCTATATTATCTTCCAAAGAGTTTATGGTCTTGACTCTTATATTTAGATCTTTGATCCATCTTGGGTTGATTTTTGTATAAGTTGTGAGGTGGCATTCCTCTCTCATTCTTTTGGATATGGATATCAAGTTCTCCAAGCACAATTGGTTGAAGAAGCCATTCTCTCCCAGTTGAGTGGGCTTAGAGGCCTTGTTGAATATCAGATGATTATCAGAACTCTCAATTCAGTTACATTGGTTGGTATGTCTATCTTTGTTGCAAAAACCTGCAGTTTTGACCATGGTACCTTTGTAGTATATTTTAAAGCCAGGTAGTGTGATTACTCCAAATTCCTTTTTCTTTTTCAAAATGTCTTTGGCTTTTTGGGGCCTCTTGCCCTTCCAAATAAATTTCATAGTTAGTTTTTCCAAATCAGTAAAAATTATGTTTGAGTTTTATTTGGATTGCATTAGATCTGTAGATTAGTTTGTGTAAGATAGACATTTTAATGATGTTTAGTCTACAATCCATGAACAGGGGATATTCATCCATTTATATTTTCTTTCATTTTGTTTAACACTGTTGTGTAGTTTCCTGTGTATAAGTCATTTACATCTTTAGTTAAATTAATTCCTAATTATTTGATTCTTTTAGTTACTATTGTAAATGGTATTTTTTCTTGATTTCCTCCTCATATTGCTCATTATTGATGCACAGAAATGCTACTGATTTTTGCACATTAATCTTATTACCTGCAACTTTACTGAACTCATTTATAAGTTCTAGAAACTTTGTAGTAGATTTCTCAGGGCTTTCTATGTATAGGATCACATCATCAGCAATAGCGAAATTTTTAATTTTTCCTTTCCAATTCATATGACCTTTATATCTTTTTCTTGCCTCACTGATCAAGCAAGTACTTCTACAACAATGTTAAATGGGAGTGGTGATAGTGGGCATCCTTGTCTTGTTACCAATCTAATAGGGAAAGCTTTTAGGATTTCACCATTGTATATGATGTTAGCTCTTGGCTTTTCATATATACCCTTTTTCATGTTCAGAAAGTTTCCCTGTATTCCTATCTCTTGCAGCGTTTTTATCAGGAAAGGGTGCTGTTTTTTAATGCTTTTTCTATGTTTATAGAGTTGATCATGTGACTTTTATTTTTTGATCTGTTTATGTGGTGTATTACATTGATTTTCTTATTATGAACCATCCTTGCATACCTGGGATGAACCGCACTTGGTAATGGTGTATAATTCATTTGATCTGTTGTTGAATACCATTAGGAACTATTTAGTTGAGGATTTTAGCATCTATATTCATTAGAGAGATTGGTTTGTAATTTCCCTTTGTTGTAGCATCTTTCTTTGACTTAGATATTAAGGGAATGTTGGCATCAAAAATGAGTTAGGCAATATTCCTTCTGCTTCTATTTTCTGGTAAAGTTTAAGCAGGATTGTTGTTAGTTCTCTCAGGAACGTTTGGTATAATTCAAATGTGAAGCCACCAGGTTCTTGGCTATTCTTAGTTGGGAGGTTTTTGATGAGTGATTCTGTCTCTTTACTTGTGATTGCTATGCTGAGTTCATCCATTTCTGCTTTAGCCAAAGTAGGCTGCTTGTGAGTTTCTAGGAATTTGTCCGTTTCCTCTAAATTTTCCTTCTTTTTTGCATATGATTTTTCAAAGTATCTTCTTTTGATATGCTTTACTTCTTTGTGGTCAGTGGTGATATCCCCTTCCTCATTTCTTATTCTGTATATTGGAACATTCTCTATTTTTCTTTGTTAGTCTAGCAAAGGGTTTGTCAATTTCATTGATCTTCTCAAAGAGCCAGCTTTTGGTTTTGTTTATTCTTTCTAGTGCTTTCTTAATTTCTATTTCATTTAGTTCTACTATAATCCTTGTTATTTCCTTCTTTCTACTTCCCTTGGTGTTAATTTGTTTTTCTTTTCCTAATTCCTCCAGGTGTGCATTTAAGTCTTCAATATTAGCTCTTTCTTCTTTTTTAATATATACATTTATGGTTATGAATTTCCCTCTCAGTACAACTTTTGCTGCATCCCATATGTTTTGATATGTTGTGCTGTCATTTTCTTTCATTTCGAGGTAGTTACTGATTTCTTTTGAGATTTCCTCCTTGACCAACTGTTTTCCTAAGAGTATGTTGTTTAACTTGCATATTTTTGTGCTGAGTCTGGTTCTGTGGCTCTTAATCATTTCCAGCTTCATTCCATTGTGGTCAGAGAAATTATTCTGTAAAATTTCAATCTTTCTGAATCCGTTGAGCATTTTTCTCTGGCCTAGCATGTGGTCTATCTTGGAGAATGGTCCATGTGCACTCAAGAAGAATATATATCCTGCTGTATTCGGGTGTAGTGTTCTGGATATGTCTATTAGCTCCAGATCTTCTCATGTTTTATTCAAAGTCTTTGATTCTTTATTGATTCTCTTTTGAGATGTTCTGTCTAGTGTTAATAATTGTGTATTAAAGTACCCCAATATAATTGTGGAGGCATCTATTTCTCCACTTAGTTTTTTCAGTTTTTTGTCTTATGTGTTCTGAGGCACCTGGGTTAGGTGCCTAAATGTTTATTATTGTTCATTCTTCTTCAAAGATAACCCTTTTTACTAATATATAGTATCCATCTTTTACTCTTACAATGGTTTAGCCTTTAAAGTCTGTTTTGTCTGATATTAGTGTAGCTTTTCCTGCCCTTTAGGGTTATTGTTTGCTTGTAAGTTTGTTTTCCAGCCTTTGACTTTTAGCCTCCTTGTGTCTCTGGGTCTAAGATGGGTTTCTTGTAGACAACATATAGATGGGTAATATTTACTTATCCATTCTGCCAATCTGTGTCACTTGACTTGTGAGTTTAATCCATTGACATTCAGTGTTATTACTTTCAAGGAATTGCTTGCATCGGTTATATTTTCTTTCGGTTTATGAATGTCATATGTTGCATTTCTCTTTTTATCATTTTATTTGTTATTACAATCCCCTCCAAATCTTTCTTTCCTGTTTTTTTTTTCCTTTGAACCTGCAGAACTCCCTTTAGTATTTCTTGAAGGGCAGGTTTCTTATTAGCATAATCTCTTAATTTCTGTTTATCTGTGAATATTTTGAACTCTCCATCAGTTTTGAATGACAGTTTTGCTGGATAGAGAATTCTTGATTGGAATTATTTTTTCTTTTCATACCTTACCTATATCATACCACTACTTTCTTGCCTCCATGGTTTCAGATGCGAATTCATCATTTATCTTATTGAGCTTCTCTTGTATGTGATGGTTCTCTTTTAACCTCCTGCTTTAAGTATTTTCTCTTTGTCTTCAGCACTGGACAGTTTTACAAGTATATGTCTTGGAGTTTGCCTGTTGGGATTTATACAGTTTGGTGTGCACTGTGCTTTCTGGACATGTACATCCATCTTCCTCAATAAGATTGGGAAGTTTGCAGCCATTATTTCCTCCAAAAGTCCTTATCTCTCATTTCCCTTCTCTTTTCCTTTGGAATTCCTATAATGTGTATGTTTGTGTGTTTTGTGTTATCGTTCAATTCCCTAAGTCCCTGCTGGATTTTTTCTATCTTTTTTTGTATCTGTTCTATTATCTGCTTAATTTCATACATACTGTCTTCCACATAGTTAATTCTTTTCTCCATTTCAAATCTGATGTTATGTGCTTCCAGTGTCATTTTGATTTCTTGGATTGTGCCATTCATCACCATCATATCTGTTATCTTTTTATGTATGTTTACAATTTCTTCAGTATGTTCTCCAAGTGTCTTCTTAATTTCCTTGAACTCTTCCTTCACTTCATTAAGTTGGTCGATATTTGCTTTGATAGTTTTTATTAGTTGTCCAAAGTTTTGCATCTCTTTCTGATTTTTGTTTGTTCATTGGACTGGGCCATGTCTTCCTGTTTTTTAGTATGGTTTGCAATTTTTTTTGTTTCCATCTGGTCATTTTGTTTATCTTGATGTGTTTATTCAACTGCTTAGCTTCTCTCTTTATTCTTGGGTTTTATTTAGTTTCTGTTTGTGTGTGTGTGTTATGTTTTCTCTTTGAAACGTTGTTCCTTGTATTCTATTTCCTTGCTGATGTCTATGTTCCTTTGAAGAAAAAAGATTATTGCCATAGAAAGAAGAAGAGATAAGAAATGAAAAAGGATAATAATAATAATAATAGTAAAGGTTAGAAGAAGAAATATACAAGACCTTGGAAAATGAATATTTACCTCATGTAAGCAGTTTAGAGTAATAAGAATAAAAAAGTTGAATACCAACAAAGAAATGGGAAGCCAAATGGAGAAAAATATATAGAATGAATTAAAAGGTCAGAAAGATGAGAAGAGAGGGAAAGAGAAAAGAATAAACATAAAGAAAATAGTTAATAAAAGATACAAAACACGATAGACAAGAAAGAAATAAAAACAAAAAAAATTGAGGACTAAACAAAGAGAGGTGGATGTAAGAACAACAACAGAAAGAGGAAGATGGAAAGATGAAGGAAGGAAAAGAGATTGCATTGGTAGACAAAATTGGTATACAGTGTAAAGGGGAAATCAAGGAAGTAAAAACACAGGAAGCAAGAAACAAACCAGCAGCACCCCCACTCATCTGTCCCTTGCGAGAGAGGTGGTGAGTGCCCTTTTAAACTGGTGCCATCTTGCAGCTTCTCTCAAGTACAGTGACCAGTAATATTTTTTAAATCTGGAAGTGAGAGTTTCCCAACTTCACTCTTACATTTTAAGATGTTTCTGGCTATTTAGGCCCCTTATCATTGCAAATAAATTTGTTATTTGTGTTTCCCAAATTTCATAAATAATACTGGTGGAATTGTTTTGTCAGGATTTCATTGCATCTGTATATTAATTCAAGTAGAATTGACATATTATTTATATTTAGTGTTCCAATCCATGAGCACAGAATCTTTTTCCATTTATTTAGGTCTTTTAAAAAAAATTTTAAGCAATACATTCTGGATTAAGTGTATTCCTAAATATTTGAATTTTTTTGGTTACTATTGTAAATGAAATTTTTTCTCACTTCCTTTTCAGATTATGCCTAATTTCTAGAAATACTAATGATTTTTATGTATGAATTGTGTATCCTGTCACCATGCTGGAAGTTGTTTATTAGGTGTAAGAACTTTGTTTTAGATTTTCTGGGACTTTCTAGGTATAGGATCTTATCATATGTGAATAGTGAACGTTTTACTTCTTCCTTTATGGTTTGGATAGCTTTTTTTTTTTTCTTGCCTGATTGCTCTAGCTAGATATCTAGCACTGTATTGAACAACTGTGGTGGCAGTGGAAAACCTTGTCTTGTTCCTGATCTCAACAGTAAAGTTTTCAGTCTTCATCATTGAGTATAATGTCAGCTGCAGGTTTTTCATATGTAGTCTTTATCATGTTGAGAAAGCTTCCTTTTATTCTTATCTTTTGCAGTATTTTTATAAAAAAAGGATGCTGTATTTTGTCAAATGCTTTTTATTCATCAATTGATAGGATTTTGTGATTTTTCTTCCTTGATTTATTAATGTGGTGTATATGCAGATTGATTTTCTTGTGTTGAACCACTCTTGCATAAATGATATATGTTCCAGCTGATCATGATGAATAATTCTTTCAATTTCTTGTTGAATTAAATTAGCTAGTATTTTGTTGAGGATTTTTGCATCCATATTCATTAGTGAAATGGGTCAGTAAATTTCTTTTTCCATAGTATCTTTATTTGGCTTTGTTATTAGGGTGATATTGGCTTCACTGAATGAGTTTGGTAGCATTCATGCTATTCAATTTTTTGGAAGAGTTTGTGAAAGGTTGGTATTAATCTTCTTTGAATGTTTGGTAGAATTCCCCAGTAAAACGATCAGGTCCTTTTGCTTCTCTTGTTGGGGAGTTATTTGATGACTATTTCAATCTCTTTACATGTGAATTGTTTCTTGCGTTAATTTATTTCTTCTAGGGTCAGTGTAGTTTGTTCATATATTCCTTGTAATTTTTCCATTTTATATACATTATCTAAATTATTGACATACAGTTTTTCATGGTAACCTCTTATGATGTCTTTTATTTCTGTTTGGTCAATAGTAATGTTCCCATTTTCATTTTTTTATTTTGCTTACATTTTTTCTCTTATTTATCAGTCTAGCTAAGGGTTTGTCAATTTTATTAATCTTCTCAAAGAAACACCTTTGGTTTTGTTAATTCTTTCTACTGTATTTTTTGTTCTCAATTTAATCTATTTCTGCTCTGATCTTTATTTCATTCCTTCTTCTTCCTTTGGGAAGAGTTTCTTGTTCTTTTCCCAATTCCTTCAGCTGTGTAGTTTTGTCATTAACTTTAGCTCTTTCCTGTATTTTAATGTAAGCATTGAGGGCTATAAATTTCTCTCTTAGCACTTCCTTCACGACATCCCATAGGTACTTATATGTTGTGTTCTTGTTTTCATTTGTCTTGAGATGTTTATTGTTTCCTCACACAATTTCTTCTTTCTTCTTTGACCCACTGATTGTTTAACAATGAGTGGTTTAATCTCCATATATTGGTGAATTTTGCCTTCTCCTGCTTGCTGTTGTTTTCCTTTACTCCATCATAATTAATGTGCTTTGTATAATTTTAGTCTTGTTGAATTTACTTATATCTGTTTTGTGATCCAACATAGTATCTATCTTGATTAAAGATCCATGTGAACTTGAGAAGAATGTCTATCTTGATGTTTCGGTATGAAATGATCTGTATATTTTTATTACATTTTGTCTACTTATCATATTATTCAAGCTCTCTCTTTCTTTATTGATCTTCATCCCAGATGTTTTGTCCAAAGCATAGAGTAGTGTCTTGAAGAATCCAACTCTTATTGTAGACAAATTTAATTTCTCCTTTTCATGTTTTTGTTTTTTGTTTACTCCATGCATTGAATATCTTTTTACAGGTTTTCACTTTCAATTCATTGGTATCCTTGGGTCTAAAGTTAGCCACTTGTATGCAGCATGTAGATGGCACATATTTTCTTATCAATTCCATCAGTTTGCATTTTCTGATTCAGGACTTTAATTCATTAACATTCAATGTTATTACTGTAATGGCAGTCCTTACTTCACCTATTTTGACCTTTGGGTTTTATATAACATATTTTATTTTCATCACTCTTTTTACATGTTCAATTATTTTACTACCGTATTATTCATTTCTGGCTCTCTTCCAAGACTCTGTTTCCTGTCATTTCTTTTCGGTCTGTAGCACTTCCTTCAGTACTTCTTGCAACACTTGTGTTTTGGTTGCAAACTCTCTCAGTTTCTGCTTATGTTTCAATATTCTAAAATCATCTTCATTTATGAAACCCAATCTTGCTGCATATAAGATTCACAGCTCGCAGTTTTTCTCTTTCACTTTCTTAAACATATCACACTTCTTGCTTCCATGGTTTCTTATGAGAATTTGACATTCAATCTTACTGGGTGTCCTTTATATGGGATTCATTGCTTTTCTTTTGCTGATTTCAGAATTGTCTCTTTGTCTTTGGCATTTGACATTCTGATTAGTATGTATCTTGGAGTAGGTCTACTTGGATTTATTTGGATGAGAGTACATTGTGCTTCTTGGACACAGATATCTATATACGTCAATAAGGTTAAGAAATTATTTACCATTATTTCCTCAAATATTCCTTTGGCCCGTTTGCCTTTCCTTTCTTCTTCTGGAACACATATGTCCCATATGTTTGCATGTCTTTTGCCAAAATTTAGTTCCCTGAGACACTTCAATTTTAAAAATTTTTTTTAAATCTGTTTATTATATGTTTGTATATGTTTATTTTGGGGGGCCCTGTCTTCAAGCTCACTGATTATTTCTTTTGACTCCTCAACTCTTATATGTCACCAGGCTATTTTTTATTTCCTTTATTGTGCTTTTCCTTCCCATAAGATCTGTTATTTTTCTAGGTGTTATTTCAGAGGCTGAAAAAACATCAGCCTCTTCCTATCCTTTGGGGAAATGGGGATGGAACAGAGGCATTCAACAAACCAGTTTATGCAAGCCAAAAGCACCTGAATTTGCCTAGAGACACCAAGGAAACACAGCTATCCTATGGGGGGGCAGGGTTGGAGCTACAGGTGTGCAAGTATCCTGTCTGTGTCTGATGAAAGCACCTGAAATTGCCCAGAGAGGTTGAGGAAACTCCAGCCCCCTCCTATCCTATTTGGTTGGGTAGCAGGTCACAGATGGAATAAAAAAATGATGTACAAAAAGCAGTGCATGCATGCCAAAAGCACCTGCAGTTGCCTTGAGAGGTTAAGAGAACACAGCAGCCCTCCTATGCTTTTGGGGGTCAGGCACGGAGTCCCATATGTTGAATTAGCCAGACTGTACTGGCTGGAAAATATTTGCAGTTGCCCAGAGAGGCTGGTGCAGGTCTTCCAAACGTCCTCCCTGACAAAGCTAGGACTGAGGCCTAGGGAAGGCTGCAATTTGATCTGGGTAGAAAGAAGACAGTCCTTACAGACACTGTGATTTTCAATGAGCCCTGCTTCTCCTCAAGCTCCAGGAAGAATTAAAATGACTACTAGCTACATTTCAACTTGGATACATTCAAACTTGAGCTTTTCTTATGATTATACTTTAACCAGCCAATTCACTAATCAGAATCTGAAGTCTGTGCTCAACCAACTCTTCCACCTCCATGTTTGGGAAATGGAGCACCCATCTCTAGCCATGGAATAGCTCCTGGGGCAGCTTGTGCCATCTGTGGAGGTTGGGCACCAGCCCCCATGGTGTTGGAGAGCTCTACTTATGAATCTTCACTGTAGATGGGAAGTTTCCTCCTTCAATTCATTCAAGGGTGTTGCAGGATGCTCTTCTCATCTCTTGGGGCCCTGAAATATATGGTTTAGATAGCTCTGGGTGATTACTAACTGCCCTGTAGTACAAGATGACACTGGATCTCCTTATTCTGCCCTGGTCAAGTGATATTTGACAAGGCTGTAAACCCAATCAGCTGGTTCAGAAGAGCCTACTCAAAAAATGTTACTTGGAAAACTGGCTATCCTTATATACAAGAAAGAAAGATGATGCTTATCTCATACCCTACTAAAAATTAATTCAAAATGAATCGAGTACCTAAATATAATAACTAGAACCTTAAGATAGTATGGGCATAAGACATAAAAAGACATTCCTCTAAAGAGGATAAATAATTAGCTTATATGTAAATGAAAAGATTGTCAAACTCACTAATTATTAGGGAAATGAATATCAAAACCACAAAATCACTTCACACCCACTCTAATGACTACTATTAAAAACAATCAGAAAACTACAAGTGTTTGAGGGGATGTGAAGAAATAGGAACACTCATTCACTGCTAGTGGGGGTGCTAAATAGTGCAGCTGCTATGGAAGACAGTTTGGCTGTTCTTCAGAAAGCTAAGTGTAGAATTACCATAGGACCCTTCAATCCGCTACTATGTGTATGCTCACAAAAATTGAAATCAGGGACTGGAACAGATATTCGCACTCCTATGTTCATATTGACATTATTCAGAATTACAGTTGATGGCATCCGAAGTTTTAATCAACCAACGAGTGAATTAACAAAATGTGGTATATACATACAATGGAATATTATTCACCATATAAATGAATGAAATCCTGAATCATGCAACTTGGATGAATCTTGAGAATATTACGCTGAGTGAGATTAGCCAGACATATTTGGGCAAATATTAAATCATCCCACTCATATGACTAATTATACTAAGCAAACTCATAGAGTTAGTATCTGGAATACAGGTTACCAGAGGATAGAATGGCATTAGACAATGGGGAGATGATGCTTACTTTGTGCAGAATTCCTATATATGTTTATTGCACAGGATTGCATATGGATGGTAGTGATGGTAGGGCATTATAGTGATTGTAAATAGCAGCAGTGAATTATATAAGTAAATGTGGTCAAAAGGGAAAATTTTAGCCCCTATATTTTACTAGATTAAAAATTAAAAGTTAAAGCACGCAACTGTGTAACACAGTGAACCCTCTTATAGATGATGGACTATAGTATACATTACATATATAAGGACGTTCTGTGAATTATAACAAATGTACAACACTATTACAAGATGTTAATAAAAGGGTGGTACTTGGGAAGTGAAACTAATGCAAATTATGGATGTATTTAAAAGGAAGTCTTTAATAAATTTCATCAATTGAAATAAAGGTAACTTCTGTTAAAAATGAGTACAATTACTAAGTGTGTTATACTCAATTGTAATACATATTCCACATGAAACAATGTGTATTTTGTAGTGGGGTGGTGAATGCCATCCTGTATTTTATGCATTATTGGTCTGTAAACCCACAACTTCTGTAATAATTTTTTAAAAATAAAAGATAACAAACCAGAACAAAACCAAAGAACACAAAATAAAATAACCAATATTTGGAAGATCAAACCTTTTATGGTAAATAATACTCATTTTTAATGCATGGTCAATGAGAAATTGTTGGAGTTCCCTGAATAATTTTCCAATTATTTTTAAAATGTGTAATTAGGGGGAAATATTATCAAACAAATATAAATTAAATGGACACATGAAAATTTCCTTTCTAATAAATGGATTTCCTTCATGTATATGAAAAAAAATGAGTACACCTATTCTCTTCAAGATACAGAACCACCATTGCCTATAAGTTTATAAGGAATGTTAAATCACAACCTGACTAAGGGAGTAATTCACATGTCTCACCCCAAGAAGAGGTTGTGTATGCTAAGTCAATTCCCCAATTTTGTCTTGTTGAGTTGGTAGACCCTAAGTACAAACATGGGGCTAGATATTCAGGACATTACTCAATGGGAAAAGATGTACAAGGATCCTACTAAATATGTAGATACTGGTGCCCTAGTTTGAGTTTCTTGATATGATATAAGTTAAGCCTTTGACAGTGACACTAAGTTTTTCAATATTTGTTTCATTACAGGCTGGAGTAAATGATGTCTCATGCTGAGTGATGTCAAGTTACCACAATTTATCATGTGTAATGTGGAACAAGGTATCCAAAGACTTTGCAAAATAGGATTGGTGACATGTATTTATTTTATCCACTTTCTTATTCCCCCCTTAGGGTATAGCTTGGAATAGCTCTAAGAACACTTATATTGCCAAATTAAGGAAGAATGTAATATGACCAGAGTAGCAGTCTTCTTGAAATGCTTGCTGGTGGCTGTCTCAGTTAGGTGTGAGAAAATAATAGGAGGTGCTAGATTTGAAATTGGCTGCTGATAAGAAACTTGATTAGATTCACAAATGTAGGAAATCACAGTCTTTTTCTCTTTTTACAAGACAAGTCTCAAGTTAATACCCTCTTGATTGAAGGAAAGCCTGACCACTTAAATTGCTTAAAGACACTGCTCCAACTGCATTTCATGAATCTCTTGCAAAGCATTCCTCAAATACATAAGCAGCCACTTACTAAGATGGCTGTACATTGATGAAAGGGATATGTCCAAATTTTCTGGTATAATAAAATATTTTTTCTAAGTTTGTGCTTATATCTGGGGATAAAAAATGCACCAAAGGAGGACTAGAGAACATAGGCTATGCAGAGACCTTTTTGTCTTTTTCATTGAGGTGAAAATCATATAAAACGCAGGTAATCATAAATTGTACAATTCAATGGCAATTTGTATACTCACAATGTTGGGCAACTTTCACACATATCTAGTTCCAATAACCGTTCATCACACCAGAAGGATACCCTAAACCCATTAAGCAGCCATTTTATATTCACCCCAACCTCTAGTCATTGGTTATCACTAATCTTCTTATCTCCCGTTATTTAACAATTATGGATAGTTCGTATAAATGAAATTATAAAATATGATTTTTTTCTCTGGCTTTTTTCATTTAGCATAATGATTTTGAGACATGTCCATGTTGTAGCATGTATCAGTACCTCATTTCATTTTTATGGCTGAATAGTAAGTATTCCATCATATGGTTATTCCACCCTTTGTTTTTTTAATACATCCATTGGTTGATGTTTGGTTATTTACATATTCTGTCTTTTGTGAATAGTGCTGTTATGAACATCCAAGGATCGATATTATTTGAATACCTGCTTTCAATTGTTTGGCTTATATTCCTGTGAGTAGACTTGCTGGGCCATGCAGTATATTTGTTTGATTTTTGAGAAACCTCCAAGCATTTTCTACACTGGCAGACCACTTAATATTTCAAATGGCAATGGGTGATGGTCCTCAATTCTCCACAGGCTCAACAAACAGTTGGTAGCTTTCTTTCTTTCTTTCTTTCTTTCTTTCTTTCTTTCTTTCTTTCTTTCTTTCTTTCTTTCTTTCTTTCTTAATAATAGCCACATTACCATGTGTGGAGTGATATCTCATTGTGATTTTTATTTGCAACACTGTAATGATTAATAATATCAACCATAGTTTCACATCCTTATTGATCATGTGTATAAGTACTTGGAGAAATGTTTATTCAGTCCTTTGTTCATTTTTAAAATTTGAGCTGTCTCTATTTTTGATAATTTGTATATATTCTTATATGTTCTGGATAATAAAACCTTATTAAAGTTGCAAATTTTTTCTCCATTCTTTGTCAATACTGACCTTTGATGCCTAAAGTTTTTAAATTTCATAAAGATAAATCCACCAATAGTTTTTCTTTTTTGTTTCTGCTTTGTTTGTCATATCTAAGAATCATTTATCAAATCAAACATCATAAAATTTCCCCCTATGATTTCTTTTTAGATTATTATGGTTTAACCTATTATATTTAGGTGATTGATATACTTTGAGTTAATTTTGCAAATAGTGTGTATTAGGAATCTAGCTTCATACTTTTGAATGTGAAAATTCAGTTTTCCCACCACTCTTTGTTCCAATGAGTATCCTTTCAAAATTAAATGATCTTAGCACCCTGGTGAAAAAAACAATGGCAATGTGTTGGTAGGTTTATTTCTGGGTTATCAGTTTTATCCCATTTGTTTCTATGTCAATTCTTATGAATGTGAAATACATGAGGACCTCATGATTTGATTGTTGTACTTTCACAGTAAGTTTTGAAATTGGAAGTGTGAGTTCTAATATCTTTCTTCTTCATTTCTTGGAGCATTGATGCATTCTTGAGGTAAATGTCACTTGGTCAGGTTGTATAATCATTTTAATATGCTCTTGGATGTCATTTGCTACTTTTTCTTGGGAATATTGCAGGTATATTCATAAAGGATTTTGGTCTATAATTATTAATTTTTGTACTGTCTTTATCTGGCTTTTAGCTTCAGAGTCATTCTGGACTCATACAAAGAGTAAGGAAGTGTTATCTGCTCTTCAGTACTTTGGAAGATTTTGAAAAAGATTGGTGTTAAATATTGAACTTTTGGTAGAATTAACAAAAGAAACAATCTTATCCTGGACTTTCTTTGTTAGGAGATTTTTAAAATTATTGATTCAATATTTTAACTGTTTATATGACTGTTGAGATTTTTATTTCTTCTTATATAAATTTAAGTGATCCTTGTTTCAAGGGATTTATTCCTTTCATTTAGGTTATATAATAGATTGGTGCATAATTGTTCATAGTAATCTCATAACACTTTTTATCTTGGTAAAGTCTGTAGTATGGACTTTACTTTCATTTCTGATAATAGTTATTTGCATCTCCTCTGTTTATTGTTTGCCAGTGTAACTAAAAGTGGTCAAGTTTATTACATTTTTCAAGGAAGAAAATTTTATTTAATTTATTTTTTCCTTTGTTTATCTATTACCCACTAGAGTTATGTCCATTCCAATTTTTATTATATATTTTTATCTGTTTGTTTGGGTTTAGATTATTTCCTTTATTTATTTCCTCAGGTTGTAAATATTGATTATTGAGATTTGTCCTTTATAAATGTAGGCAACAGAAGTATACATTTCCCTCTCTGCACTGAATTCACTGAATTCCCTAAGTTTTGATATGTTGTGTTTTGTTTTACTTCTTCTCAAAGTACTTTCTATTTTCCATTTTGATATCTTCTTTGAAACATTGGCTACTTAAGAGTGTGTTGTTCATTTTCCCCATATTCTTGAATTATACAAATTTATTTCTTTCATCGTTTTCTAGGTTCATTTCATTTTGGTTGGAAAAAATACTTTGTATAATTTCAATCTTTCTAAGTTTACTGAGACTTGTTTTTTGACATAACATATTGTATATGCTGGAGAATGATATATATTCCCTTGAGAAAAATGTATATTCTTTTGTTCTTCAGTCAAGTGTTTTATATATGTCTGTCTTCAAATTTTTATATTTGTATGTCTCCAACTGTACTGTATATCTGTCTATTTCACCATTCAATTCCATGTATTTTTATTTCAAATATTTTTGAGCTCTGTTCTTATGTGTACATATGTTTATAATTGTTGTATCCTTTTTAATAAATTGACACATTTATCAATATATGAAGTACTTATTTGAATAATTTAGACATTTTAATTTATTATCTTTTTTTAATTTTTTTGAAGCCATTCAAGCATTCTTTCTGTTATTATTTGCACAGAATGTTTTTTCATCCTTACCATCTCAAACTATTGCTTCTGGATCTAAGGTGAGTGTCTTGTAGACAGCATATATATTTTTACACTTCTTCCTTATTTTCAATTTCATTTAGTTTTACCTTAAAGTTTGTTATTTCTTTCTTTCTACTTCCTTTGGGGTTAATTTGTTGTTGCTGTTTTTTTAATTCCTCCAGTTGTGAAGTTAGGTCTTTGATTTTAGCTCTTTATTTTTTTTAATTTAGGCATTTATGGCCAGAATTCCCTTCTCAATGCAGCTTTTGCTGCATTCCATAGTTTTTAAAAATATATTTTTATTTTTTAAAAAGATACTTAGATTACATAAAATTTTACATAAAAAATGTAAAAGATTCCCATATGCCCCATTCCCCACAACTCCCACTTTCCCCCACTTTAACAACTTCTTTCATTACAGTAGTACATTCATTGCAATTGATGAACATATTTTTGAGCATTGTCAGTAAGGATTATAGTTTACATTTTAGTTTACACTCTCTCCCTCTCAATTCTGTAGGTTATGGCAGGATATATAATAGTTGTATCATTCATTGCAACATCATTCAGAACAACTCCAAGTCCCAAAAGTGCCCCCGTATTACATCTTTTTTATCCCTCTCCCTCCCTGCCTTCAGCACCTCCAGTGGCCTCTGTCTCCACATCAATGATATAATTTCTTCCATTGCTAGAATCACAATAAGTCTATAGTATAATACCAGTAAGTCCACTCTAGTACATATTTTATTCCCAAACTCTGAGTATTCTGGGATGGTGATGTCCACTGCACCTCTAGTTGAGCAGGGGCTTTAATCCCATACAGTTGATGGATGGGACTCTCTTGTTTGCAGTTGTAGACTCTCTCAGTTCTTGGCATGTTGATTGCCCATTCTCACCTCCTTGTTATTTGTCCTGAGTCCAATGAACTGTAGAGTAGGTGTTGAACTCCACTGAGTTTCAGGATCCAGCTGGCACATGGAGAGTGCAAAGATTCAAGCCTCTTAGGCATAGACCTACAAACTTTAATACCAACTACATGTTCAAATAGAAGGGACAAAAGAGGTATGTGTAGAGAAGTCACAACTGAGTACAACTCTGTCACACTTCGGAGAACAAACTCCAAAGTAGGGCCGACTGGCAAGGCACCAAACTCCAGAGCTATCTGCTATGACCATAGGTCATGGATGTTTCCAGAACCATCAGGAGCCCTACTATTTGGGGTAGTATCTACTTTGGCAGTCTATGCAATCCTGCTGAGATGTGCATAAGTGTTATATTTGGAATGACATCTCAAATCACTCTGAAGTTTCTTAGCCATATAAACTCATTTATCTTTACTTTTTCCCCCCTTATTTCAAGGCATTTTTCCAGTTATATTGCTAGTTGGTGCTTGGTAGTAATCCCTCAATGCCAGGGAGGCTTATCCCTGGGATTAATGTCCCATGCTGGGGGGAAGGTAATGGAATTATATGCTGAGTTTGGCTTTGAGAGAGGCTGCATTTGAGCAACATGGAGTCTCTCAGGAAGTAACTCTTAGGCAACCTACAACATGAAGCTAAGTTGAAGTTTCAAGAGCAAAGACTCATAAGCATTGTCATCAATATCAAAGGCCCATTAATGAACCATCCTTCTTCACTAGTCATTGCCCCTGTACTCAGTGGATTATTGCTGTTCCATTAAAGAATGAGGTAGAGCTCCCCAGTATGGGAATTCAATACTTTCCCAATTATTGTGTTAATCTCTACCCACTGTGGCAAACCCCCATGGACATTTGAACACATTTATATACCTTATATATATGCCCACATGAACTTCCTCCCATGTATTCCCCTCACTGCCATCCCACAACAATGATCCCCCCCTGCAACAATTCTAATCTTTCTGTGGTCTAAAATTTCTTCAAAAATGAAGCCAAGAACATTGCCAAGCAAAATTAATTGGAAACTAAATAATAATGATAGGTTTAACCATAAGAAATAAATTAAACAATAATTTAGGAAAACTATAACAAAATTAAAATTAAAAATTGAGCTATTCAAAAATAATGAAAAAATATTAAAAATTTTTGGATGTTTTGCCTTACATCACCCTATTATCTGTTGTCCTGTATGTACAGTGACATTTTCTTCCATTTCTTCTGCAATGTCTTATTAAAAATTAAAAACTTTTCACCTGAAAACAGTTTGTCAAGAAAGTGAAAAGGCAGTCTACACAGTGGGAGAAAATATTTAGTAACCATATATATGATAGGAGCAAAATATCAAGTATATATATATAGAGAGAAATCCTATATCTCAAAAAAAAAAAAGATAAAGAACTCATTTAAAAAATGGGTTAGTGATTTGAACAGACAATTTTCCAAAGAAGAAATACAAATGGCTAAAAAGCACATGAAAACATGCTCAACATCTTAGGAAAATGCAAATCAAAACCACAATTGGATAACATCTTATACCCATTAGACTGGTGGCCATTAAAAAAAGAAAAATTTGCAAGTGTTAGAGACAAAGTAGAGGAATAGGGACCCTCATCCTCTGCTCTTATAGAATGCTCTAACCATTGTGGAGGACAGTTTGGTGGTTCCTCAAAAAAATAACTATAGAACTGCCATATGATTGAGCAATTCCACTGTTGGGTATATACCCAGAACAAGTGTAGGCAAGGACACAAACTGATATATACATACCAATGTTCATAGCAGAATTATTCACAACTGCCAAAAGTTGGTATCAACCTAAATGTACAATAATAGATGATTGTATAAACAAAATGTGGCATATATATATACAATGGAATATTTCTCAGTTATAGGAAGGGATACAGAACTAACACATAGGATAACATGGATGAATCTTGAGGACCTTATGTTCAGTGAAGCAAGCCAGATATTGAAGGACAAATATTGCATGAACTCTCTGATATGAATTAAGGAAATTCAGCAGACTCAAAGAGCTAGAGCCTGGAAGATAGGTTACAGGAAATAGAAAGGGAGAAGTTTTTGAGCCAAAACCCGTAAGGGCAAAACCCATAGGTTTTGATACGTTGTGTTTTCATTTTCATTCTTTTCAATGTAGTAACTGATTTCTTTTGAGATTTCCTCCTTGAACAACAGGTTGTCTAAGTGTGTGTTAACTTCCACCTCTTTGGGCCTAATCTGATTCTCTGCCCCTTACTGATTTCCAGCTTCTTTCGATTGTGGTCAGAGAAATTACTTTGTATAATTTCAAGCTTTCTGAATTCATTGGGAGTTCTTCTTTGGCCTAGCATGTTGTCTAACCTGAAGAATGATCCATGTACACTTAAGAAGAATGTATGTCACACTCTATTTGGGTGCAATGTTCTATATGTGTATATTAGGTATAGGTGCTCTAATGTGTTATTCAAATTCTTTCTTTCTTTATTGATTCTCTGTCAAGATGTTCTGTCTAATGGTGATAATGGTGTATTAAAATCCTACCCCTATAATTGTAGAGGCATCAATTTCTCTACATAGTTTTTCCAGTGTTTGCCTCATTTACTTTGAGGCACCCTGCTTAGGTGAATAAAGGTTTATGATTGTTCTTTCTTCTTGATAAATTACCACTTTTATTTATTTTTTTTAAGATTTATTTATTTATTTATTTATTTATCCCCCCCTTGCTGCTTGTGTTTTTTACTGTGTCCATTTGCTGTGTGTTTCTTCCGTGTCTGCTTATCTCCCCCTTGCTGTGAGGTCCTACTGCATCAGCCCACTGCGCCGTGCGGGCTGGCCTGCTCTCACAAGGAGGCCCCAGGAAGTGAACCTGGGGCCTCCCGCATGGTAAATGGAGGCTCTATCAATTGAGCCACACCCACTTCCTGCTGTGAGGTCTTGCTGCATCAGCCTACCGCGCTGTGTGGCCCGGCCGGCCTGCCCTCACAAGGAGGCCCCAGGAAGTGAACCCGGGGCCTCCCATATGGTAAATGGGAGCTCTATCCTTTGAGCCACACCCACTTCCCCCCACTTTTATTAATATATAGTGTCCTTCTATGTCTCTTACAATAGTTTTGCATTTAAAGTCTATTTTGTCGGATATTGGTATAGCTACTCTGACTCATTTTTGGTTTTTATTTGTTCTAAAATTTTTTACAATCAGTCACTTTCAACCTCCTTGCATCCCTGGGTTTAAGGTGGGTTTCTTGTAGACAGCATATAGATGGGTCATATTTCCTTATCCATACTGCCAGTCTGTGACTCTTTGCTAGTGAGTTTAATCCATTAACATTCAATGATAATACTGTCAAGGAATTAATTATATTAGCCATATTTTCTTCAGGTTAATGTATGCCATATGTTACTCTTACATTCTGCTCCAATTGTTTCTCTTGATTTTTCCTATTGACCTGCAGAACTCCCTTTAGTATTTCTTGAAGGGCAGGTTTCTTATTGAAATACTCTCTTAATTTCTGTTTATCTGTGAATATTTTTAACTCTACTTCATTATTGAATGCCAGCTTGATGTACAGAGAACTTTTGGCTGGAAGTTTTTTTTTTCTTTTAGCACTTTAACTATTTCATACCACTGCCTTCTTGCCTCCATGATTTCAGATGATAAATCAGAACTTAATCTTATCGAGCTTCCCTTGTATGTGATGGTTCCCTTTCCTCTTGTTGCTTTCATTTTTCTCTCTTTTTCCTGGGCACTGGAAAATTTGACAAATATATTTCTTAGAGTAGGCCTGTTAGGATTTATACTGTTTGGGGTGCACTGCACTTCTTGGACATTTACATGCATTTCCCACAATAGGGTTGAGAAGCTATCATCCATTATTTCTTCTGGAACTCCTTCTGTCCCCTTTCCCTTCTCTTCTTTCTCTGGGATGCCCATAATATTTATGTATGTGCATTTTGTGTTGTCATTCAAATCCCAAAATCTCTCCTGGATTTTTTCTATCTTTTTATCTGTCTGTTCTACTATCTATTTGATTTCAGATATACTGTCTTTCACATCAATGATTCTTTCCTCTGCATGTTCAAATCTGCTGTTATTTGCTTCCAGCATATTTTTGATTTCTTGGAACATGCCATTCATCACCATCATATCTGTTATCTTTTTATGTAGGCTTACAATTTCTTCAGTATATTCTCCCATTTACTTCTTAATATCCATAATGTCTACCTTCACTTCATTAATTGTTTCATGATATTTATTTGGAGATCTCTGCTGAGTTTTTCCAGGTCCTGCATCTCTTTCTGGTTTTTAGTTTGTTCAGTGGACACAGCCATATCTTTCTATTTCTTATTATGGCTTGTAAATTTTGGTTGGTGTCCAGGCATCTGTTTATTTTTGGTTTATTCAGTTGATTAGCTTCTTTTTCTAATCCAAGGTTTTATGTTGTTTTTGTGTGCATGGTAATATTTCACTTTAGCACTTCATTTCTCTTATTCTATTTCCTTGTGGTTGTTTATGTTCTCTTAAAAAAAATTAGCACCAGAAAGAGGAAAGAGATAGGAAGAGAAAAAATTAATTATAATAATAATAGTAAAAGGTAAGAAAGGAACACTACAAGACCTAGAAAATTAAAATATTAATATGAGTAAGAAGTACAGAAGAATAAGATTAGAAAAGTGGAATAGAAACAGTGTAATAAGAGACACAATAAGGAAAAATATATAGAATGAATTAAAAGGCTTGAATTTTGAGAAGAGGAGAAAGTAAAAAAGAAAAGAAAGAAAAAAATAGAAAAGAAAGAAAGCAGAGAAAAATAGAGAGAAAACTAAAAATAAGAAAAACTGGAGATAAAAAAGAAAGAGGTGGAATGAAAGAACAATAACAGAAAACAGAAGATGTAAACATGAATGTGAGATAAAAAATAGTGTAGGTGAGAAAATAAAAAAAAAACAAGCAAAGAAACAAAGGAAGGGAAAACACAATTAACAAGAAACAAGACAGCAGTGATTCACTTAAAAAGAGCAGAAAGAAGAAGTAATTATAAAAAATAACAAAAATAAAAATGGAAAAACAATCTTCTCTCTCAGACTGCTAAAGATCTCCTCATACTGCTGGTGTTTATCACCTGCAGTCTGCAAGTTTGAACGAGGTTTTAGTGAGTAAATAAGGAAAACTTTTTAAAAGGAACTTAAAAAGAAAAAAAGACATCCAAGAAATGCTAATACAAGGAGAATATCTGTCTTTTCCCTGTCATACAGTTTCATCTGGATGCCTGATGACCCAGTGGATCATTTCTCAAAAAAGAGCCAGGAATCAAACAAGGACCTTGTAAATGTTAGGCAGGAATTTTTCAACTGAGCTAATCTGTCTCTTTAGTCTAACCTAACTAATCTACTTTAGATTCCCTGCAGGAGTCCTGCTGATTAGCTGCCTGTGTCTGCCTGCTCTCTGATGTAATTCCTCTCTTTACCTAGGTGGCTGGGCATGACAGCCTGCCTGAGGGGGTCCCCCTCCCCACTCCCTGTTGAGTCAGAGTCCCTTCTGAAATTCAAGGGGGGACCAGCTGCCTAAACTCACCACAGAGAAACCACTCTCCATCCTCCCAGACCCTTCTTCCTTGCAGGGAATCTGCCCTAACCCTCAGTTTGGGACAGCGAGTCAGCAGCTCCACCTAGCTTATCCACCCTGAGAGAGGGGTTTATTTGCTGTTTTCAGCCACTGGGGCAAGCAACCCATGATTTTCACTTGGCTTCCCTATCTGCCCAGTACCCTCCTAGATGATGCAGAACACCTTTCCATTCTATATATATTCAAAGGAGCTGGGGGTAGGGGGAGGAAGACATCTTTTTTCTTCTCAGGTAGATACAATTCACCATGAGTTTTACCTTAGCTCAATATCTTGTGAGTGGGGGAGTGGAGCCCTTCCTGGCAGTCTGGAGGTTTAATAGCTCATGATTAGCTGTTTTGGTTTCTTCTTTCTGTCCCTCACTCTCCTGGAAGTTGTGAAGCAGTGTCCTGGATTGCGGTACCCCAAAGCAGGTCCCCAAGGTATCCTCTGGGTCTTTCTCCATTGTTTTAGTGAGAGCTGAACATTATCTGCTTAACCCTTGGCCATGTTCCAACAATGTATACTTTCTTTTCAATTGCTCATGGATTCTTCTCCAAATTAGACCATATTTTGGGTCATGAGACAAGTCTCAATAAATTTTAAAAGACTGAAATTATACAAAATACTTTCTCTGATCATAACAGAATGATGCTGGAAATAAATAATAGATGGAAAAGGGGAACATTCTTAAATATGTGAAATTTAAACAACACAGTCTTAAACAATCAGTGGGTTAAACAATAATTTCCAAGAGAATTCAGCAAATATCTTGAGACAAATGTAAATGAGAACACAATATATCAAAACCTATGAGACACCACAAAGTCTGTGCCAAGAGGGAAATTTGCAGTCCTCAATGCTTACTTTAAAAAAGAGGAAAGAGCTAAAATTGATGATCTAACTGCACACCCATAAGAACTAGAAAAAGAACAGCAAACTAATCCTAAACCAATCCAAAGAAGAGTAATAGTAAATATCAGTGAAGAAGTAAATGAAATTGAGAACAACAACAACAAAAAAAAATGATAGAGAGAATCAGCAAAATCAAGAGTCGGTTCTTTGAGAAAATCAATGAAATTGACAAACACTTAGCTAGACTGACAAAGAAAAAAAAAGAAGAAGACACAAACAAAGAAAATCAGAAATGACAGGAGGGGCATGACCATTGAACCCGTGGAAATAAGAGAGATGATAGGAGGATGCTATGAACAAATGTATGCCAAAAAAAAAAACCTAGGAAATGTAGAAGAAATGGACAAATTCCTGGAAACTCATGAACTACCTACACTAACTGTAGAAGAAATAGAAGACTTCAACAAACCAATCACAAGTGAAGAGATTGAAACAGTCACAAAAACTTCCCAAAGTCAAAAACCTAGGAACCACATGACATCACAAGTGATTCCTACCAATCATACAGAGATAAATTAATACATATCTTTCTCAAACTCTTCCAAAATTTGAACAGGAACGAATGCTACCAAACTCATTCTATGAAACAAACATATTCTAATACCAAAACCAGATAAAGATACTATGAAAAAAGAATATTACAGACCAATATCTCTAATGAAACTAGATACAAAAATCCTCAATAAAATACTTGCAAACAGAATCCAAAAGCACATTAAAAGAATTATACACCATAAGCAAGTGGGATTAATCCCAGGTATACAAAGGTGGTTCAACACAAGAAAATCAATTAGTGTAATAAGCTACATTGATAAATTGAGGAAGAAAAATCACATAATCCTCTTGTTTAGTGCAAGAAAGGCATTTGACAAAATACAGCATACTTTCTTCATAAAAACATTCCAAAAGATAGTCATAGAAGGAAGCTTCTTCAATATCGTAAATTGAATACATGAAAAACCTACAGCTGGCATTGTACTCAATGGTGAAATTATGAAAGTTTTCCCTCTGAGATCAGGAAGAAAACAAGGATGCTATCACCATTATTATTCAATATTGTGCTAGAAGTTCTAAGAAGAGCAATTATGCTAGACAAAGAAATAAAAGGCACCCAAATAGGAAAGGAAGAAGTAAAAGTTTTACTATTCACTGATGACATGATACCATATCTAGAAAATCCAGTAAAACAAAGCTATTATCATTAATAAAACAGTTAAGTGGCAAGATACAAGGATAATTTGTGAAAATCAATAGCATTTCTATACACTACTGATGTGCAATCTGAGGAGGAAATCAGAACAAAAATTCCATTTGTAATAGCAACTAAAGCAATCAAATAGTTAGGAATAAACTTAACCATGACATAGGGACCTGTGTTCAGTAAACTACCAAACATTGATAAAAGATACAAAAGGAGACAAATGGAAGGACAATCCCTGTTCATGGATTGGATGACTAAATATCATTAAGATGTCAATTTTACCCAAACTGATTTACAGATTCAAAGTAATCCCAATAAAAATCCCAAAAGCCTTTTTTTTTTATTTGCAGAAATTAAAAAGCCAGAAATCAAATTTATTTGTAAGGGTAAGGGGCCCTGATAGACAAAAATAAAAAGAAGTACAAAGTTGGAGGACTCCCACTTCCTGACTTTAAATCATATTACTTAAATACAGTGGTAAAAGCAGCATGGTACTGGCATAAGGACAGACAGATTAAACAATGGAAATGAATCAAGGACTCAGAGATTTACCCTCACATCTATAGTCAAGTGATTTTTTAAAAGGCTCTTAAGCCAACCAACCTGGGCCAGAACAGTCTATTCAACAAATGGTGCTGGGAGTACTGGAGAGCCATATCCAAAAGAAAGAAAAAAGAACTCTACCTCACACCATATACAAAAATTAATTAAAAATGGATCAAGGACTTAAATGTAAAATCAACATCCATAACACTCCTAGAAGAAAGTGAAGGAAAACATCTTCAAGATCTTATTGTAGGTGGTAATTTCTTAAACCTTATGACCAAGGCATGAGCAACAAAAGAAAAAATAGATAATTGGGACATCTTCAAAACTCAACATTTTTCCACCTCAAAGGACTTTGTTGATATCTCATTGACTGCTAACATAAATATTGCCTCAAGTAGCAGAGATATCCAGACACTGTAGGCACGGAAAATAGCTCAGGAGTTTGGTGCCTTCCCAGTGGGCCCTACTTGGGAACTTATGCTCCCCAGTGTGACAGAGTTGGATTCAGGTGTGGTTTCCCTACAAATGGCTTTTCTGTCCTTCTACTTGAACCTATAATTATTACCAGAATTGGTAGGTGTATGTCCAAGAGATTGAAATCTTTGGGCTGTCCATGTGCCAGCTGGGCCCTGAATCACAACAGACTTGCAACACCTACTCTATACTTCATTGGAGTCATCCAGAACAACTAACAAGGAGATGATGATTGACAATCACCATCCCAAGGAACAGAGAGAGTCTGCAATTGCAAGCAAGTTTGTCCCATCCATCTGCCCAATGGGATCTAAGCCCCTTCTCAATTAGAGGTGGAGTGGACTTCACCACCCCAGTATCCTCAGGATTGAAGAATGAATGATGGACTAGAGTGGACTTCCTGGTATTCTAGTATAGATTTTTGTGATTCTAGCAATGGAAGAACTGTTATCTTTGATATGGAGGCAGTGGCCACTGGAGGTTCTGAGGGGAGGCAAAGGGAAAAACAGGTGTAATATGAGCACATATCTGGGACTTGGGAATTTTCCTGAATGACATTACAATGACAGATACAAGCCTTTATATATCTGGTCAGAACCTACAAAATTGTGCAAGAAAGAGAGTAAACTACAATGTAAACTATTATCCACACATAGTGGCAATGCTCCAAAATGTGTGCACCAAATGTAAAATATGTACCATTCTAATGTAGCATGTTGTTAATGTGGGAAAATGTGGGAGGGGCAGGGACTGGGGCATATGGAAATCGACTATATTTTTTACACAACATTTATGTGATCTAAGTATCTTTTTAAAAATTTTTTTTAAAACTTACTAAAAAAAAAGAGTGAAAAGACAGCCGACCCAATGGGAGAAAATATTTGACAATCACATATCTGATAAGGGTTTAATATCCATTATATATAAGGAGATCATACAACTCAACAATAAAAATAAAAATATCTGAATACAACATGGCAAAAGACTGGAAAAGACAACTACCAAAAGAAGAAATAAAAATGGTGAAGAAATACATGAAAAAAGGCTCAACAAGACCAGCGATTAGGGAAATGCAAATCAAAACTACAATGAGATCTCATTTCACCCCTATTTGGGTGGCTGCTATTAAACAATCAGAAAACTGTAAATGTTGGAGAGGATGTGGAGAGAGAGGAACACTTATTCATTGTTGGTGGGAATGTAGAATAGTACAGCCACTTTGGAGGACGTTTTGGCAGTTCCTAATGAAGGTGAACATAGACTTGTCATGGGACCTGGTAATACTATTTTTGGGTATATACCCAGAAGAACTGAAAACATTACCATGAAAATTTATGTTCACACTAATTGTTAATACCCACATTAATCATGATAGCCAAAAATTGGAAACAACCCAGGTGTCCAGCAACTGATGAATGGATAAAAAACTGTGGAGTATGTACATGAATAGACTATTATGCAGTGGTAAGAAGAAATGAAATTGTGAAATATATGACAAAATGTATTAACCTGGAAGACAGTATGTTGAATGAAGCAAGCCAGATGCAAATGGAAAAATACTATATGATTGCCCTATTATGAACCAAATATACTATGTGAAAGATAAATATATTATGCAAAATAATTATATGGGTAGAATTGCATATATATGACCATTTTTCTGTGAAGTTGAATCAATGTATGTTAATAGTACAAATTGTTAATACCAGACAAAAAAAAAAAGTTATGCTAAGTGAAGGAGACAAGACACAGATTACTAAATTTTTATGATTCTCTTCATTTAAAATGCAAATACAAATCAGTTTATAAAGATGAAAGGAGATTAATGGTTACATAGGTCTGAAGAAGGAATGCTTAGATGTGTGGAGTTTTTCTTTTTGGATGAATGAAATTGTTCTAAAATTTTTGAGATCATTAATATACATTGTGATTATACTAAAAGCCATTCATTACACACTTTGGATAGAATACCCAGAAACAGCAGCTATGTATAGTGGGTGAAGCATAGAGAGATTGAGAGGTGAGGAATTTTCTTTTTTTCTTGGTCTGGTTATTATTATTATTGCTATTGTTGAAATATTGAAAATGCTTTAATAATGATTGAAATGATGAATGCGCAAGTATGTGCTTATAGCAAATACCATTGATTGTACACTTTGAATGAATTTTATGCCTTATTAATATGCATCAATAAAATTGTTTTGTTTAAAAAACATGAATATAATGAAAATAAGTTTGAAAATTAGTTTCTAACAAAGTTAAATTGAAAATTAGATTTTAGAAACAATTCTGTTATACATATTAGCTTGAGAGTTTTCCAATATGTAAAGAACTATTTGAGAGGATTCTTAGCAATTTTATGTAAAGTGGCTTATTTTGGAATTGTAAAATGGAAAATGTCATATTTGTAAGATCTGTTTCATTCTATGAACCATTTTTCCCCAGATGAACAATACTTGATGTCACAACATTATGTATAAGCAAAATACATTCATATTGCTAAATAGATAATGGATGTAAATCTAATAGTGTATAAAAAGTGTATTAGTAAGTTTCCAATTCCAAATTGTAACTATTCTTTATCAAACCCCATTTTTAAATTTTTGGCATAGAGTATTATTATTAAACCATTTGCATGTGTAAGCCCACATAGTCTCCCATATATTCTTCAGAGTCTTCAACCAAACCAACGTATTCCAATGGAATGATAGAAAAAGCAGATATGATAACTCAGCTATATCCCAGTAAGTCAGAATTACATGGAATTTCAAAAGGATAAAACCAGTTCTATCTTTTCCAATATTTATTGTGGTTTTAGAAAATAACCCAGTTTTTTTTCAAAATAAAATAATAGACATATGTTATTGCATTAGACTATAATGATTGTTTTTTAATAATTTAATACATATATTGGTTTTAAATGCTATGATAGGTTTTCATGGATACAAGCCATAGGTTTATAAATTATTTTGGATTTTTGATCATTTTTAGAGTGAAAAGTTTCCTGAAACACAAAAACCTGGGTACAGAACATTTATGTAAATTCTATTAAATTATGTTCTGCTATATTTCAAGGAAATTCAGATAACATACTTTTTTGTATATATATGTATATAATATATATATATATATTATATATATATATTCCTACCAATACCATATTTTGAATGTTCTATTTCATGAATACAATTTTTTGGTGTTATTATATGTCTGGACATAATTTTTCCTCCTTGTCATCTCCAGTTGGCAAACCTGTCCAAACCAATGTATTTTATTTCACTCTGATTATCCTTTGTATATCAAAGAATTTGTGTAGCCCCTATATAACATAAAAATCCTGATATTTGATTTTTTGCCTGAAATATACCCATAAAACTGAGGACATGACATTATTATAAACATTTGTATAATCTTATTAGGATGTATCCATAGTGCTCATGGAACCTGCTATTTGGGGTACTATCTACTTTGGCAGTCCATGAGATCCCGCTGAGATGTATATAAATGTAACCTCTGGAGTGACCTCCCAACTAACTCTGAAGTCTCTTAGTCATATAAACTCACTTGTTCTTAAATTTTCCCCATTTTGCTAAAGGTCTTTATCCAGTTGAATTGCTAGTTGGTGCTTGGAAATAATCCCTGGGTACTAGGGCGGCTCATCCCAGGGTCATATCCCATGCTGGAGGGAAAGTAATGTATTTATATGTTGAGTTTGGCTTAGAGAGAGGCCACATTTGAGTAACAAGGAGGCTCCCAGGAGGCAACTCTTAGGCATCTTATACTACTAGGCTGTTTCAATTTTATAAGTAAAGGCTCATAAGCACAGTCATCAATATGAAGGGCTCATAAATGTTCCATCCTCCTTCACTAGTCATTTCCCCTGTACTTGGGAGACTTGCTGATCAATTAGAGAATGTAGCAGAGTTCCCTAAGATAGGAATTTTATATTCCTTCAGTTATTGTGTGAATCAATACCCACCATGACAATGCCCCATGAGCATTTGAACACATTTATATTTCTTATATGTATGCCCAGGTGAGCTTTATTTATCCCCCATCAATGGCACCCTGCAGCAATGATCCTCCCTTGCCATAGTTGTTACCCTTCTGTGATCCAAAACATCTTAAAAAATGAAGCCAATAGAATAGCCAAATACAACTAATAAGAAAATGAAATAATAATGATAGTTTTAAAAATAAAACACAAATTTTTTTTTTAAAAATTGGGGCTAATAGAAAATAATGAAAAATATTAAAATTTTTTCATCATTTTGCATTTCATTACTGCAAGATCTTTTTCCCTATATGTACAGTGACATTTTCTTCTGTCTATTCCCCAGCATCTTACTTTTTTCATTTTGTCCTCAAAGCAGTTTTAGGTTACAAAAAAGTCATGCACCAAACACAGGGGACTCCCATAGACCCAACATCCTCCCCCTTTCCCCCCTTCCCCTATTAATAACACTATATCTTTCAGAGCAGATAGCTCAGGAGTTTGGTGCCTTACCAGTGGACCCTACTTTGGAATTTAGGCACCCCAGCATGATAGAGTTGGACTCAGTTTTGGTTTACCTACACATGGCTCTTCGGTCCTTCTATTTGAACCTAAAATTAGTACTATAGTTGGTAGGTGTACGTCCAAGAGACTTAAATATTTCAGCTGTCTATGTTCGAGCTGGGTCATGAATCTCAAACAGTGTTGCAATACCTAATCTCCAGTTCATTGGTCTCACCCAGGACAACTCACAAGGAGGTCATAATGGACAACTACCATACCAAGGAACTGAGAGAGTCTACAACTGCAAGTAAGACAGTCCCATCCATCAGCCCTATGGGATCTCAGCTGTCTCTTAATTGGAGGTGGAGTGGACATCACCATCCCAGAGTACTCAGGATTGGATAATGAACTACAGACTAAATTAGACTTACTGGTATTTTCCTATAGACTTATTTTGATTTTGGCAATGGAAGAAATCATATCATTGACTTGGAGGCTGTGGCCACTGGAGGTTCTGCGGGCAGGGAGATGGAAATACAGTTCATAAAGAATCCAGAAGCACAATTGTTTCTGTGATTTGGGGCAAATGTGATATTCCTGGAAAAATGACTCCTTGAAAAGTGAAGCAGGACCACAGATTTTACAAAGTATCAATAATTACGGAAAAGAAATATTCATATTAGAAAAGACTAACTGTTTCTTCATTTCTCAGCAAGGTTTGTGTGCTTCAATTAACATATTTCTTTAAAATGGCTAATGAAAAATGTCACTGACACATCTGTGATATATCTCAAGATCATCAAGCATACTTAGCTATTTCTGCCCCATAATATAAATTGATAGTCATTGAGAGTGCAAAAGTTTCTGAATATGGTTTAATTATAGTTTTACAAGTGGTACCTGATGATATGTATGTGATACATAGTCTGTATTCTAAATACTGAAAATATAATAATACAGAAATTACTATGAAATTGAAATAGCAGAAGCACTTTATATTAAGCATTACTTGGATTAGATTGTAAAGGAAAACAAAGAAATTGAAAGGCAACAGTGAGCTACTGCAGTATTCCATAGAAATAAATCCTCATAAGCAAATTGAAGTTTTTATTATGAAGAATTTCTTATATTTATTTGCAGGATATTGGGATCTAGATATGCATTATTGAGATATGTATTATGCCCTATTATTTCATGTGTTTAACAATTGAAGAGGAATGGGTGTCCCACTCACTGTGTTTTTTAACACATTAAAAATTGTGATGTAAATAAATTCTAAATATGCTGGAGGTAATAAGGAGGAGGGATAAACCATGAACTTTGTCTTTCCCTCTTATGTCCAACACTGTGTATTTAAACATCATTGTACATTCTGAAGTAGAAGATGTATGGTAATTTTAGTATAAGGAAAATTGAGACTTTTACACACTTGGTGAATAAATGCAATCTGAAGAGATGAAGGTTAGGAATGATATGTTTAACCATGTGTGCTATGATTAAGGAAATTAGTAATTATCTGGAATGCTGGTTATGACAAATAAGCAATCCTTAGGTAAATAACCATCTTAATTACTGAGTAATGTTTTAACCATTTAATAAAATCCCAGCTAAAGGACTCTCTCATCCTCAACATATTGAGTATAGAAGAAAGATGTATAATAAAAATTACTACTTTTGTAAAATAACTAAATTAAATATATTATTTAAAATTCTAAAAATTCATGACTGTAATCAATGAAAGCAAATTAACATTAATAACCATGTAAAATCCTAGTCAAAGTGTATGCTATTTTGAAATTATAATTGAATTATATATAAAAATACTATTAATAAAAATAAAATTTATAACATTTTTATACATATTTTCCCTCCATTCAATTTTTTCCACATATAAAATTAAATATTTCTGAAATGAGATTGCTCAAGATAATTATTTTTAGAGTTGAAAACATAATTAACACTGGAACAGAATTTATGTTTTGGTTTGCTTCAAGAAAAGCAGAACTAAAAGAGTTGTGCTTATAATAGCAATTCTGAATAGGGCTTTTTAGTAAAATCTAGATGTAGGATGAAATACCTGGACACAAAATTAGCCCATCAAATATTGTAATTCCTGTCTGATGGAAGAAAGGGTGCTTTGAGGAAGAAAAATGTCATGTGTGATACTTTTCTTAGACACTGTGTGCATGTTGGTAGGTAAACTATAGGAAACAGCAAGGGAACTCTGGTACACACTGAAACAGAAAATTGGAATCTATCAGAATCAGAAGAGAATTTTTTTGGACATTACTACAAAGGGGGAAAAATAGGCTTCACATGCATGTGTATGTAACAACTGAAATGAAAGTGTGAGGTACAATCCTTCTGGTCTCCTTTGAATTAAACCAGCTGAGAATAATCTCAGAACCATTCACCAAGTGTGACAGAAACTGATTTTTATTCAGCTGGGGAAAGACAGCGTGATAGCTGCAATCATCCTAGTCACCTGTCACATGAGGAGAATTGCTGCTCAGTGTTCAAACAAACAGGCTGATGCACAGGCTCTCTTACAGAGCATGTCTCGTCTAAAAATTTGTTAATGGAGAAAATGAGAAAATAATCAAGGAGTATCTCCTGGCAAATTGAAAAGGTATTTTACTAAAATAGTATAAATATGACTAAACACTGAAGGTTTGATGGCCTTGCTTTCATTTTAATTCATCTGATATGTTAGATTGTCTTATCTATGCTTCCTGAAATTAACATATTGAAGAGAGCTGTGAAAATATAAAAGGATATATGTGAAATCATTGATTTCAAAATACTGTCTTTTGTCCATTTCTTCTCCGCTGAGTCCTCCATGAAAAGCATTCCAAATTTAGCATTTTACTTTTGAGTTATTTTTATTACCTCCATTTGGTTTTAGTATATACATATTATTTTATATTTTGAGTATAGGGGAATGGCAACATATTAAGAGAATTGGACAATCTCACTGTTTTCACAGAATTCCTCCTCATGGATATCTCAACCTCCCGAGAGCACCAAGTCCTACAAGGTATCCTCTTAGTGATTTACCTGGAAGCCCTGACTGGGAATCTTCTGTTACTGTCATTGTAATTGACCAACATCTGCATTCTCCTATGTGCCTCTTTCTAGGCAATTTATCCCTCATACTCCTTTGCTGCACTTCAGTTACTGTTCCAAAAATATTTGTGAATTATCTGTCAGACTCTAAACTGATTTCTGTCCCAGCATGTGATGCTCAGATTTTCCTGTTTATCCTGTTTGGATGCACAGAGTTTTTCTTCCTTGTGGTGATGTCCAATGATAGCTATGTTGCCATTTGCCACCATCTGCACTATAAGCTCACTGTCACTCCAAGTCTGTGCACACAGGCAGCTGGTGGCTCCTGGGTATGTGCATTGGTCCATTCTTCTATCCACACAGGTATCATGTTCAGAGTCCAATGTGATCCTTCAATATTTCTGCGATGTGCCACAAATTTTTAGGATGTCCTCTTCAGATGTTCAGTTTTCTAAGTCTATGGCCTTAATTTTTACTACTTGTAATTTTTTAGTATGCTGTGCATTTATGTTTATGTCCTATTTTATATATTTTCAGGGGTCCTTAAAATGCATTCTGTGGAAGCCCATAACAAAGCCCCATCCACCTGTACCCTGTAGTTGGCAATTTTATTTTTGTTTTTAGTTTCTGGGTGGATTGCTGCTTTTGGTCCCATTGCAAATAAAGAATCTCTTAGTAGTCTTCTCACAGGCATGTTATACACTATGGTACCCCCAATCATAAACCCCATCATTTACAGCCTGCAGAACAGAAAGATTAAATCTTCTGTATGCAGAATGTTCCACAGATATTTTGAGATGCCAAGCAGGGTTTTTCTTGAATAAAATATTCTGAAAAGTAATGGGAGAAAGTTTCATTTATATTTTATATTTGTTTTTAAATATGAATATATCCCTATCAAATATCTAGAACTTTGTTTCCTGTGTATCATTCTGTTGATTGCACTAGAGTGAACTGTACATCTGCATCCTAGTTTTTTAAATTCATTCATTTATGTAATTAAAATATTCTTTAAGAAATTATTTTCCACATTTTAAAATTATTTTGAAAGATTTTAGAGTAATTTTTAGCTGAAAAAAAAAGTATGATATCATATGGAGAAGATGATGGTTAAATACCTCACTGCAGCCTATATATTTTAGAGTACTTCAAGGTATAGGATCCTGCTGTCCTGGAAGGGAATACTGAGTATTTTGAATTCCAGAATTCAATTCAAATTACTGTCTTTGAATTCTCCTGCCTACAAATGTATGCCAAAATAGCTATGCAGTGAGCACTGAGGCATAACTACAGAATTAAGGACAGAGCGATCATATAGCCTTGAGTTTCACTTTATAGTAGGATCTCTCATTTGAATGTGTACTATAAAAACCTGTCACTCAACAGAGCATATCCTTTCAAACATTTTCTCTCAGTCTGAGCTGTCAGAATAGGCACATATCATGATTGATTCACTTAATCTGCATAATGAAGAACAAGTACTGGTGTGAGGTGTAGGTATATTTGGAATTGGATTTTGCTTGTAGATTATTAGACATTGTTTATTCTAATATGATTGACAAACTTTTCCAATGAAAAATATGGAAACATGTCCTCTCAATATGCAAATGGTTTTAGTTTTCTGACCCTTACAGCATGAATCAGCATTCTAATGGTAAAATAATTAATTATTTTACATCCCAGAATTGAATTTCATAAATGCTACCTTTGGTACTTTAGTATCCTTACCTAGAAAAGTTTCAGTCTTAAGGTATTCATGCTTATTTAACTTTACTATTCTTCCTGCAACTGGTTAAAGGGACAACACAGGTTCCTTATGGCTCAGTATATATTTAAATTTATACAAGTAAGTAGTTAATGAATATTCTGAGCTTATTGTCATGAAAATAACCACTGATCAAGAGAGTGGAGTGAGACAATGCCTCCCTGCAGAATTTTAAAAACTAGCAACGACCAAAAGAAACAACTTTCTTAAAGCCTCAGTTAAGTGATTTCAGTAACAGGGTAAGCACCAAATAAGATAAAAAAGCATCTAAAAAGTGGTAGCATCTCATGGCACACTAACTCTCACCTTCCCCACCCCTCATCAGCTAGTCATGGAGTTGTCCTGTTTTCTCTCAGTGTGGATCCCTGCTAAAGGTCCTGGAGGTAGCACAGTAACCCTCATGCACATATTGGAGGCATGTATGCCTGATTGAGGAACCCTCCATCACACAACTTTAACTGAGTGTAAAAGAAAATTTAGACAGCTCTTCTTTGGAAAACTGTTGGGGAGCAATCAAGATGCACTGCCTTGGGCAAGAGATTGCTGGCCAAAGAACAAACAGTGCAGTGTCCAGGACTGAGAGGAAACTTATTTCTAGCAAAGGCAGACTTTCCTAGCTGTGTAAAGGAGGGAATTCCTGGGAACCCACATACATGCCAAAGACAAGATGCATGTGCAGAAAGTGTCAGTGTAACCCCTATTCTTTGACCTCAAGCTATTCTTCAGCCAGATCAGGTCAATCTGTAAAACTAAGAAAGGCCTTTTCTTTTATTTTTTTTCTTTTCTTTTCTTTCTTTACTTTTTTATCTGCCTCCTTCTTCTCCTCCTCTTCCTTTTATCTTTCTTCTTTTCCTCTTGTTAGGTCCAGGTAGTCAAGGAAATCTCTGTCTAAATACTAACTGAATATAAGCTTAAGGAACAGATGCTTCACAGTCTGAATTCCACTAATAACATGTTAAAATATCCAAATGTCCAAGCTTCAAGAAAAGGTTATAACATATACAATGATACAGAAAATGATAAGTGAGGAACAGGACATTATATTATTAGAAGCCATCAGTGAGTAAACATGATCAGGGACACATCACAGAATTTATTTTAAAAACTGTTCCTAAATATGCCCAAAGAGCTAAAGAAAAACCCATACAAAGAAGTAAAGGAAATCAGAAAAGATAGATGAAATCAAAGAGAATATCAATCAAGAGATGGAAATTATTAAAAGGAATAGCACAAACCTGAAAGACACAGTAATATATATTTCAAATTCTTTGGAGGTGTTCAGCAGAAGATTGGAGTTTAAAGAAGATGGAATCAGAGAAGTTGAGGAAGAGACAATTGAAACCATTCTCTATGAGGAATGGAAGGAAAATAAATGAACAACAACTGAAAACCTAAGCAGAGCCTTAAAAACCTGTGGGGAGCCATCACTCACACTAATATATGCAACGAGGCAGTTCCAGAGAGAGAAAAAAGGGAAAAAGGGAAAAAAAAAACCAATCATCAGAGAAACAATGGATGAAAACTTCCCAAAGTGTCAGTGATCTCTTTTTCTGTGTGTTTTCCTTCTACTCTTTTTTTCTTTTTCCATATGTAAAATGTTCATCCATTTCCAAAAGTAATGACAAATGTTAAGTGTAATAGAAAATCAAATTAAGAAACCATTCAGCTTTAGCCTTTACATACCATGAATAAAACAGCATGTGGAGAGGTTTACATGGTGATTGTTAACCTGCAGTACTGTTGCCTTTTAACATTTTTACATTTTGTCTCCTTTTCAGTGAAAGAGTAAAAGTACTCATATACCATTACAGTTATTAGCTGTTTATTTTATTTTTTGATGGTAATATTCTATTCTTAAGACACTATTGGAACTAAATTGGGCTTTACCATCTTGGCTTTAGTATGTATTGAAGACAATAGATTACCATCTTTATTGTTGTAATATGTTAAACATTATATGCTAGTAGAATCTAGTTTAATTGTTTCAGTTGGAAAATATTCATTGAGTTTCCATTTTGAATGTTTTTGGATTAAACCTACAATGAAAAATAAAAATACATATAAATGAACACTAGAGGAACAGTTGAGTTAGAATTTGGAATTAAATGCGATAATTTACTTCCAATATTATTGAAAAGGAAAATTTATAAAATACAATTGTAAAACAGTTGTTTTGGACTCACAATGGGATGGTGGGATATGGGAAAATGCTTCATATGTATTATTGAAATTTAGTTGGTATTTAAACTAATAAGAATATTATAGGTTTAGGATCTTAAATTTAAACCCCATGGTAACTCTAAAGAATATATTAGAGAATACTGAAGTTCACAGAGAAAGAAATTGGAATACAGATAGCAAAGTCAAGGGGCTTAAGAGTATGAGGAGTTATGCACACCAGGTGTGGGGTTTCTCTTTTGGGAGACAGGAAAGTTTTGGTAATGGAATTTGGTGAAGATAAAAAAAGGTTGAAAATATTTGAGATTGCACTGTATGTTATGCTGGGGAGTAGTTGATATGGTAAAGTTTATGTTGCTTATGTATTCCCAGAATTTAAAATTTTGAATGAGCAACTAAAGACACAATGACAATTAAGTGCAATATGTGATCCTGGATAGTACCTAATAAGGAAGGAGAGGGGACCAAAAAGTAGATTAGAGGACACATGAAAAAAAAATGGATTATAGATTGCAATCTTTATAGCAATGCTACATTTCTTGAAATGAATAACAGCATACAGCATGTTTACATAAGTAAATATCCTGGTTCTTAGAAAATATATGTGGCACTATTAAGTTCAAGAAGCATGATGTATATACCCTAAACTCTTATGCTCAGTAAATGGATTTATTATGTGTATAGACAGACAGAAAGAAGGATAAATGGATAGGTTAGTAGTGGGATTGATAGATTGATGGACACATAGAATGATATGTGTCAAAGTGGCAAAATATTAAAATTGGTGGATATGAGTATATGGAGGGATTGGGATATATTGGAGGTTTTTGTATGGGTTTTCTATTAATTTTGTAACTGTACTATATGTTTGAATGTATTTCAAAATAAAAAGTTAAAAATTTAATAATCCTAGTAAAAGTCTGAATGTGCAATAGCTAAAATATATCCTTATATATTCAAATTTTCTCTCACTGATGACATGCCATGTTTCTTTTAAAAAATTGGTTACTGCCTGGCTCATTTATATAGCTCTTTCCTTGGGAAGACATCAGTGTCCATTTATATATTCAAGTAACAGTCTTACAAAGACCAGGGATAAAGCTCTGTTTGTTTATTTGTAGGTCCCTTTATTTTATACCATCTCTTGATTTATATTTAAATGGATATTTATATGTAGCAATACTGCACAAGGTGTAGATATTTGTTTATGTAGATGCACTAATGTTTAATTTCCAGAGTTATGACACAATTTAATAGTGTTCTAACTCATTAATTTTGAATTTTTCCTACAATATAATTTTTATTTTTATTTTTTGATTTCTGAAGCTCTATATTCAATTTTCCAAGCTTGTGGGCTTGCACAAGTGTGGCATTCCCATACAACATACCTCCACCAACACATTAGATTGCTGTGTAACATATGTTACAGATTATGTGATAATATCATAGACTATTACAACTAATTATGGTCTATAGCATGCATTTGGTATATTTTTCCATACACCTATATTATTAACACAACTATAGTCCATAGGTTACATTAATTGTATTTTTTCCCACACTTCTCCACATTTTCATCACCTCAAAATAGTGATACACTTTTTACTAGTTAATAGAAGAACAATGTTGTATTTGTACTATTAACCACGCACCCACTTGTACTATTAATTGATCCACTTCTGGGTTCACTAAGTTTATCAGACGCTAAATTATTCTCTAGCTTTTTTCAATTGTAACTTACATTGGTAGACTAAATTTTTCAGCCACAATCACATTTAAATAGGAGCTGTATTAGTTCTACTCACTATAATGTCATACCATCAATTTTATCCATTTCTACACTTTTACAGTCTGCAGTCAAGTATGCATTTTTTAACAAATTAATTTATTGATACATATTAATAAAGTATAAATCCATCCAAAGTATACAAACAATGGTATTCTGTATAATCACATATTCATTCATCACTGCAATCATTTTAAGAGCATTTTCATTATTCCAATAATAAACAAATATCAAATGAACAAACATACAAAAAATTCATTAAGTCTAAATCTCTCTATGCTACCCCTGCTCTACACAGTGCTATGCTGTTTTCATCTCTTTAGCTTATTTGTATTTATATTTTGTAAAAACAATCTTAAATATGCAAAATCACCCATATTCATATTTCCATAAGGATACACTATGTCATACAATTCCATGTTAAATTTTTTTCTTTACTTCTAGTAATATTCATGACCTAAGTCTTTCCCTTTCAATCACTGTCATACCTATATAAATACCTCTGCTAGTTACAAACACTGTGATGCACTTTCACCATTTCTAGTCATTTCCAAAAATTTACATACAACATTTATACCGATTCTGTACAGATTAACCATCAACTTTCTATTTATTCACCCTCATTCTATTTTCTGTTGAACTATATTCTAGTTATTAGCTCCAAGATTTTACACAATATATTTAGTTCATGATTGCACAATTATGTTCTTTTGTGTGTGGCTTGATTCACTCAACATAATGTCCATGAGTCTCATCCATGTTGTCATATGCTTAACAACTTCATTTTTTCTTACTGCTGCATAATATTGCATCATGTCTTTACAACATAATTTGCTTATCAATTCATCAGTTGTTTCCAACTTTTAGCAATCACTAAAATGCTGCTATGAACATTGCTGTACAGATGTCTGTTTGTGTCACTGCTCTCAGATCTTCTGGGTATAATACCTAGGAATGGTATTCTCAGACCACATGACAAGTCTATATTCAATTTTGTTAGGAACTGACAGTCAAATGTACCATGGTACATTCCCACCAACAGTGAATAAGCATTCATATCTCTCCACATCCTCTGCAACATTTACAGTTTTCTAACTTTTTAATAGTGGCCAGTCTAATAGGTGTGAAATGATATTGCATTGTAGTTTAGATTTGCATTTCCCTAATTGCTAGTGATGTTGAACATTTCTTCATGTGTTTTTTCACCATGTGCATTTCTTCCTTGGATAGTTTTCAAGTCTTTTGCCCATTTTTTAATTGCATAGTTTGTCTTTTTATTGTTGAGTTGTATGATCTCTTTATATATCATGAATATTAAATCATTATCAAATATATTATTGCCAAATCTTTTTTCCCTTTGAGTTGACTGCATTTTCACCCTTTGGACAAAGTCCTTTGAGGTGAAAAACTGTTGAATTTTGAGAAGGTCCCATTTATCTATTTTCTTTTCTCTTGTTGTTTGTGCTTTGGGTGTAAGGTTTAAGAAACTACTGTCTACCACAAGATCTTGAAGATATTTTCCAGCATTTTCTAGTAGGACTTTTATTGTTGTTTTTATATTTAGGTCCTTGATCCATTTTCAGTTACCTTTTGTATAAGGTGTGAGATAGGGGTCTTCTTTCTTTCTTTTGGATATGGATATCCAGTTCTCCGAGCACCATTTGTTGAATAGACTGTTACGGCCAAGACGGGTGGGCTTAACAGCCTTGTGAAAAATCACTTGACTGTAGATGTGAGGGTTAATCTCTGAGTTTGCAGTTGAGTTCCATTGCTCAGTCTGTGTGTCCTTATGGCAGTACCATGCTGTTTTTCTTTTTTGTTTGTTTTTACCACCATAACTAAGTTCAATGCTTTAACGTCAGGAAGTGAGATTCATCCAACCTCGTTCTTTTTAAAGACATGTTTGGCTAATCGAGGTCCCTTAACCAACCAAATAAATTTGTTTATTGGCTTTTTCATATCTACAAATAGACAGTTGTTGGGATTTTTATTGGGATTGCTTTGAATCTGTAAATCAGTTTGGGTAAAATTGACATTTAAATGATAATTTAGTCTTCCAGTCCATGAACACAGAATGTCCTTCCATTATTTTAAGTCTTCTTTGGTTTCCTTTAGCAATGGTTTGTAGTTTTCTGAATACCCCTTTATATCCTTGGTTAAGATTACCCTAAATATTTGATTGTTTTAGTCACTATTATAAATGGATTTACTTTCCTTATTTCCACATCAGATTGCACATCAGTAGTGTATAGAAACTATTGATTTTTGCATAATAACCTTGTATCCCACCACCTTGCTGAACTTATTTATTAGTTCTAGCAGATTTACTGTGGATTTTTGAGAATTTTCTAGATAAAGTAGTACATCATCAGTGAATAGTGAAATTTTTTTTCATTGTGATTTGGGTGCTTTTTATTTCTTTGTCAAGCCTATACTCTAGCTAGAACTTCCAGCACAATAGGGAGTAACAGTGGTGACAATGGGGGTCATAGTCTTCTTCCTGATATCAACAGGAAAGTTTTAAGCCTTTCACAATTGAGTACAATGCTAGCTATACATTTTTAATATACACACTTCACCATATTGAGAGAGATTGCTTCTATTCCTATCTTTTGATGTGTGTTGGCATTCAGGAACTGGGTCGGTGAAAATGGTGCTGCAGATGAGAAAAAAAGAGACAAAGAGAAGAAGAAACTAGGATCAGGGGACCCTCTGTCCGATAAGGAGAGAAGAGCCCAGCCATCTCACAAAGTGTGGCTTTTATTTCAGCTTTAGAACAAAGAAAATATGTGTGAGCATGTGCACGGGTAATAGATACTTAACAGTTACATCTTACTGAAATCAACAAGTCTTAAAGTTCAATAGCACAGTTCTTTGTTACTTTTCTGCAATTCACAGGTGTTGTTTCAGGATGTTTCCCCACCCAGCTCCTATTAGCATGAGACTGGAGGGCTTGTTTATTACATTCCAAGGTGACCTTTCTGTCAGTAGTCATGGCCTTTAATTGAAACTCCATCAGATGTGTTTTACCAAGAAAGGGTGTTATATTTTGTTAAATGCCCTTTCTACAACAAGTGAGAAAATCATGTTATTTTTTCTTCTTCAATTTAGCAATGTGGTTTATTATATTAATGGATTTTATTGGGTCAAGCCACTCTCACATAACTGGGATAAAAACCACTTGATTGTGGTGTATAATTCTTTTAATTACCTTTTGGATTCTGTTTGCAAATATTTTTTTGAGGACTTTTGCATCTATGTTCATTAGGGATATTGGTCTGCAATTTTCCTTTTTTGTACTATCTTTATGTGATTGGGGCATAGAATGAGTTTGGTAGTGTGAATTCCTGTTCAAATTTTGGAAGCACTTGAGCAACGATGGTATTAGGTCATCTTTGACTATTTGGCAGAATTCACCTTTGATGCCCTCTGGTCCCAGGCTTTTCAGCTTAGGGAAGTTTTTGATATTGGCTTCAATTTCTTCCTTTGCAACTGGTTTGCTGAGGTCTTCTATTTCTTCTAGGTTCAGTGTAGGCAGTTTCTGTGTTTCTAGGAATTTGTCCATCTTGCTACATTTTCTATTTTTTAATACAGTTTTTCATAGTACCCTCTTATGATCACTCTTATTTCTGCAGGATCTGTGGTAATGTTCCTCCTCTCATTTCTGATTTTTTTAAATTTGTGTATTCTTTTTTTCTTTGAAAGTCTAACTAAGGGCTTCCCAATTTTATTGATATTCTCAAACAACCAGCTTTTGGTTTTGTTGATTTTCTCTATTGGGTTTTTGTTTTTGATTTCTTTTATTATTGTGCTGATCCTTACTATTTATTTCTTTTGGCTTGGTTTGGAATTAGTTTGCTGTTCTTTTAGTACTTACTCCAGATATGTAGTTAGAGCTTCAATTTAGATCATATATTTTTAATTTTTATTTTGAAACAAGCTTTAGCTTACTTAAATGTTACATTGAAAATATAGGGGGATTCCCATATACCTCACCCTCTCCCCATCCCCCACTTTTCCCCATTAACAACATCTTTCATTATGGTGGTACATTTGTTACAATTGATGAACACATATTGAAGCATTGTTACTAACCATGGTCTATAGTTTATATTATAAATTACACTTTGCACCACACAATTTTATAGGTTTTGACAGAATGTATGGTGGCCTGTATCCATCATTGCTATGTCATGTAGGACAATTCCAATGACCCCAAAATGCCCCATATTGTCCCAATTCTTCCCTCTCCCACCCCTCAGAACCTCTGGTGGCCACTGTCTTTAAATCAATGACACAAATACTTCCCTTGGTATAATAAGTCCACTTTAGTCCATAGATGCATTTCCCCCTTATATATGTTCATTCCTTAGTCTTCAAAATTTTTGGATGGTAATGTCTACTCTGTTTTAGATTGAGAGGGGCTTAGATCCCATGGAGGAGATGGATGGAAATATCTTGCTTGCCATTGTAGCTGCTCTCTGTTATTTGGGATGGGCATTGTCCATCATCATGCTTTGTTAGTTATCTTGGGCAAGTCCAGTGAATTGGAAAGCAGGTGTTGCAACTCTGCTGAAGGTCAGGGCTCAACTGGCATATGAGAAGTCCAAAGATTTAAGTATCTAGGGCATATATTTAACAAGTATAGTGCTAAATATAATTTCAAAAAGAGGGGCAGAAGAACCATGTGTAGGAAAATTATGATTGTAAATTTGTTACTTTGGGGAGCGTATCTTCTAAGGTTATGCCCATTGACAGGGAACCAAATTTCTGATATTGTCTGCCCTGCCTAGTGTCTAGATGTCTCTAGAGCCTTCAGGAGCCCCCTTACTTAAGGCATTAATTACTGTGGCAGTCAATGAGCTGGGCATAAGTGTAACGTCTAGAATGTACTCCTGACTAACTTTGAAATCTCTTAGCCATAAAAACTAATTTGTACTTAATATTTCCCCCTTTTGTTCAAGGTCTTTTACCAAATACATTGTTAGTTGGTGGTTAGTTATAATACTTTGGTGCCAAGGAGAATTATCCCCAGGAGTCCTGTCCCACACCAAGGGAAAATATTGCATTTATGTGCTGAGGTTGGCTTTGAGAGAGGCCATTTTTAGCAACAAGGGGAATTTCAGGAGGAAACTCTGAGGTAATATATAATACTAGGCTGTTTCAATTTCACAAGAAGAAGTTTCATAAGTACAACTATCAATATCAAATACCTGGTATTTTGGTCTATCCTCTCTCACTAGGAATTTTCCACATACTTGGGGTTTCTTTGCCACTCTATTAGAGGAAGTGGCAAGACATCATAGGATGGGAATATAATATTCTTTTAGTTATTGTGTGGGTCTCCATCCATGGAAAGAATACCCCATGATAAATTGAACATATTCATAAGCCATAGAGTCATGCCCCCAGTGCACCACATCTACCCATCACTGACACCCTGTACCAGTGATCCTCCCCTGCCACAGTTATGACCCTTTCACAATCCAAAACCTCTACAAAAACAAAGCAAAAATATCAGTAAATAAATATAATAATAAACTAAAATAAAAATAATTAAAACATGCAAAATACAAAAATTAAAAATTAATTGTGTCTTTCATTAATGTAAGATCTGTTATCTTTTATGTACAGTGATAATTTCTTCTGTATGTTCCCCCAGTGTCTTATTTTTCTCACTTTATTTGCAAAGATGATTTAGGTTACAGAAAAGTCATTTACAAAATATAGAGGATTACCATATACCCAATCCCCTCTCACTCTCCCACTCTCCTCTATTAATAACATCTTACATGGGTATGGTACATTTTTTAAAATTGTTGTTTAAATATTGAAGCATTGTTGCTAACCATGGCCAATGGTTTACAATATGTTTTACATTTTGCACCGTGTAAATTTATAGGCTTTGACAAAATGTATAATGGCCTGTATGCATCATTGCAACTTCATGCAGAATAATCCCAATGCACTAAAATGCCCAGTGTACGATCTATTTTATTCTTCCCTCCCCAACCTCTCAGAAACTATGGTAACCACCATTTCAGTTTTTGAGGTATACATTTTATAGTTACATACAACAATATTGAGGGCTTTATATATTGGTCTGTTTTTTTTTATTAGGCACTGTCTATGTTCTTATGAGATTTGAGCCCTTCTAATTGAAAACATACATGGACTCCCCTGGATAGGGGTTTAATATTGTTTATTGTGTGGGTCTTCACCCACTAAGAAATTATTCTGTGATAAAATGAAAATTTTCATATTCCAAAGAAGCATGCCCCAGGTGCACCATATCCCACATATCCTCCCACCCTTGATGCCCTGCACCAGTAATCCTTCCCTGCCATATTTGCCAAGAAATCATTTCCCACCACTGCAGATTTAATCAGAGACATACAAATCCCTAGAGTTCACCTATTCCTTCCTCCAGCCTTCCCCCAATTTCCCAGATGGTACAGCCCAAACCTCCCACCCTAATCCCCTACACATTCCAACAACATCAATGTCAATCACATCACTGCACCATCACAACCATCCACTGCCCAACCACACCTTTCTACCTTATTAAGTTTTGCCCATATTGAGCAGTGGCTCAACACACTCTATTCCCTTTCTGTCTCCTGATCACCTATTTTCCAGGCTCTATGTCTGTGATTCTGCTCAATTTCCTTGAGCTATATAAGTGAGGTTATGTAATAGTTGTCCTTCAGTGACTGGCTTACTTCACTCAACATAAGGTCTTCAATATTCATCCATGTTGTCTTGTGTGTTAATACTGCATTTCTTCTTACAGCTAAGTAATATTCCATTGTATGTATACACCACAATTTGTTTGTCTATTCTTCTGTTGATGGACACTTAAATTACTTCCAACTCTTGGCAATAGTGAATAATGTTGCTATGAACATTGATGTGCACATATCTGTTTGTGTCCCTACTTTCAATACTTCTGGGTATATACACTGAAGTGGGATTGCTGGATCATATTTCAGTTCTATAGTTAGCTTCCTGATGAACCACCAACCTGTCCTCCACAATGGCTGCATCATTCTACATTCCCATTAGCAGTGGATGAATGTTCCCTTTCCTCCATATCCTCTCCAACACTTGTAGTTCTCTGTTTCTTTTTAAAATAGCTGCCAGTGTAATATGTGTAAGATGGTAACTCACTCAGATTTTGATTTGCATTTCCCTATTAGGTAGTGATGTTGAGCATCTTTTCATGTGATTTTTAGGCACTTGTATTCTTCTTTGGAGAAGAGTCTACTCAAATCTCTTGCCCATTTTTTTAAATTAGTCATTTGTCTTTTTATTTTTGAGAGGTAGAATTTCTTTATATATGCTCAATATTAGGCAGTTTTCAGATAAATGGTTATGAAATATTTTCTCCCATTGAGTAGGTGGCCTTTCCCCTTTCTGTTCAAACTCCTTTGAAGCACAAAATTTCTTAATTTTGAGGAGGTCCCATTTATCTATTTGTTCTCTCATTGCTCATGCTTTAGATGTAAAGTTTATGAAACCATTTCCTATTACAAGGTCTCATAGATGTTTCCCTATATTCTTTCTAGGAGCATTTGGTCTTGGCTCTTATATTTACATATTGGATTCATCTTGAGTTAATTTTTGTATAGGTGGTGAGTTGGTGATCCTGTCTCATTCATTTAGATATGGATATCCAATTCTAGTACCATTTGTTGAAGAGGTCATTCTATCCCATTTGAGTGGGCTTGGTGGCCATGTTGACTATCAGTTGACCATATATGCGAGGATCTATATCATAATTCTCCAATGAATGTCATTGGTCTATACTTCTACCTATGTGCCAATATCTTGCAGTATTTTATTAAACATATCAATTTTATTGATACATATTAATAAACTATACAATTCATCCAAAGTGTACAATCAATGGTATTTTGTATAATCACATAGTTTTGCAGTCATCACTTCAATCATAATTAGAGCATTTTCATTATTTCAGTAACAATAAACAAAAAAAAAATCAAACAAGAAAATTCCCCACTACTCAATCTCTCTATGCTTCCCTTTCTGTACATAGCTGTTGTTACTCACTCTTCTTGCACAATTATTTGTATATTAAGCCATTTTATTGAGCTATGTTAACATGCCATATAATCCATTTAGTGTATAATCAATGGCTTTTAGTATATTCAACATTTTGAAATTTTGGAACAACAGTAAGCAGAAATGAAGTTATGAAACACGTGACAACATTATGTTGTCTGAAGTAAGCCAGACACAAAAAGACAAATACTGTTTGATTGAACTAAATTCATTATGTGAAATATAAATATATCATGTGAAATATGAAAGTTGATAAAATTATTTATATAAGACTGGTTTTCTTTGAACCAGAACAAATGTAGGTTAACACTACAAAATGTTAATAGACCAAAACAAAAAACAAAAAATCCCTTTATACTTGTGAAGGAGAGCAGATACAGTGTACTACATATTGTATGACACCCTTTATATAAAATGTAAATATAAAACTCTTGTTAAAGATGAAATTAGATTAGTGGTTTTGTAGGGCTGGGGAAAGAATTTTAAGGGGTGTGGAGCCATTCTTTTTGGAGTAATGAAATTGTACCATGCGGTTTTGATCATTGTGGCTTTGCAGTATACTTTAAAATCAGGTAGCATAATTCATCCAATTTTGTTTTTCATTTTCAATAACTATTTTGGCAATTCAGGGCATCTTGCCCTTCCAAATAAATTTCATAATTAGCTTTTCCAATTCAGTTAAAAAATGTTGTAATTTTTATTGGGATTGCATTAGATCAGTAAATCAATTTGAGTGGGACAGACATCTTAATGATGTTTAGTCTTCCAATCCATGAACATGGAATATTCTTCCATTTATTTAGGTCTTCTTTGATTTCCTTTAACAATATTGTTTAGTTTTCTGTGTATAAGTCCTTTATGTCTTTAGTTAAGTTTATTCTTAAGTATATGATTATTTTATTATAAATATTATGAATTACAGGCTTTACACTGTTACTACCACTAGCACATTTCACCATAATTTGTACATATCATAAGACCATGTCATATAACATTACATTTAAACATGTATCTCAATGACATTTTTATACCACTCAAACACCATGTCACAGTTGCACCCTGTAGCATTTCACTGTTGGTAACGGGAGAGTTCATTGTGTTTAAAAGGCATTAGACATCAAAACAATCAAGCAGTTGTGATTTCCTAAAGGCCATCAAGGGCCAAAACTGTGACAGTGAGTTCTTTTAATGTGCATGTCCTAGAAACAAACAACATCGTTAGTTAAAACATCATCTAAAGAAGTCTGCTTGTGTGCCGAAAACTATTTTCACAACATTACTGAAAATATTATATTAGTTAACTAAAAGGCTGTTGATGCAAAGTACCAGAAATCTTTTGGCTTTTATAAAGCGTATTTATTTGTGGTAAAGGCTTACAGTTACAAGGTTATAAAAAGTCCAACTTACCAAAGTTGCTTTCTCACCAAAGTCAGTTACCATGTGTGAGGGAATGATGGTTGCCAATCTCTGGCTGGTCTCTGCCTTCCCAGCTGGACTTCCTCTTCCTCTTGAGGCTCTGCTTCTTCCCAATTTCAACTGCAGGCTGGAATAGGGCTTGTTTCTCAGTGCTTCCTATATCAGTCTCAGCTCTCTTCCCAATGTCAGGTGTAAACTCTCAGGGAAAATGGTTCATGTCTCCCCAGGGCTTTCACAGTCTGTGCTTTCTCCTTTCTGTCACATGGCAGAACAAAAAATGAAGGTGTTCTCTCTTCCATGTGTCTTCTTGAGTGATTGTCTATTTAGATCAGATGCAGCAAGAAGGCAGATCCTCAACCTGAGTCATGCCGTAATGAACTGGTTGAATCAAAATGCTCTAATTTTAACATATAATATAATCCAAGGCATTTGGCTGAATTTAATTCAATCAAAGGGTATCATACCCAGAGGAATATATTAGTTTATAAGCATAAGCTTTCTTTTTTTGAGATTCATAAAATTATCTCAAAGTGCTACAGCTACTAAACTATTTTCATATTAATACTTTGTCTTCTCATTTTCATGTTTATATCTGAGTTCTCTGAAACCTTTTCAAATTACTTTCTCTTTAATGTGTCCTCCATCTTATCAATTTAAGATCATCACCTAAATTGACATTAAGATGGTATTGAAAAATTCACCAGGTAAACAATTTACTCACCAGCAATGTTCAGCCACTCAACAGTGTTCTAATGCCACAACAGGTAGAGCTGTACTTGATGAGAACACTCAGGAAGCTGCCATGCTATGTAATTTCAGGGAAAGCAGAGAATCTTTCCAAACTGTGCATGTAATTTACAATGATACCAACTCTATGTGTTGAAGAGGAATAGTAAATGATGGTCTCTTACATGTCATCTGTTTGTTGGAAAGTAATTTGTGTAAGTATATGGGAAAATATAAATCTGGGATCCCCAAATGTTCATGAGGATGGCAAAGGAAATGCTTATGTATCACTGGGGTTTGTATGTATAAGTAGATACTGCTGACTTGACAAAATGTTTGGTATTATAACAATAAGAAACAAAAATCAGGTCAAAATGTAGTAAACAGAAATATTGTCTTGGAGTTCAGATCAACACAGATTAATAATTTTTTAAACAATTTACCGAAGTATATCATTCATACATGAACATACATAAACTATAAGTGTTCAGCAAACATCATGAACTTACAAAACAAACATGCATAACATCATACAGGGCTCCCACACATCACACCCCCACAAACACCCCGCATTGCTGTGAAATATTTGTTAACATATCATGAAAGAGCATTATCGAAATGTTACTACTAACTATAGTCCTTATCTTCCTTCCCTATACATTTTTTAAAGGATTTATTTATTTATTTATTTACTTTTATCCATTTATATCCTTGCCCAGTTTTTGCTGTTTTTGTGTCCATTTGCTAGGTGACTCTGTGTCTGTGTCCTTCCCTCTCTTCTCATCCTTCTCCTCCTATCTTCACTGGGATTCGATCCTCAGAATCTCTGATGTGGGAGAGAGGCATTCTATTGCCAGCACCACCTTAGTTCCTGATTTTTGGTGTGTCTCATCTTGGCTCTCCCTTGTGTCAGTCTCCTGTTACATCATCATGTTGCTGCGTGGCTCACGGGACCTGGCAATGCACCCATGCATGGGGCCTAGTGGCTCACCCACTAGTGGGGACTGGCAGTGCACCCATGCATGGGGCCTGATGGATAATCCACTCACAGAGCCTGGCAACTCACCCATGTGCAGGGCCTGGCAGCGCACCTGCACACAGGGTCTGGTGGCCCATGTGCCTTCTATATTTTTCTTTATTATTTTGACCAGGAGGTCCCAGGGACCAAACCCAGGTCCCTCCATATGGGAGACAGATGTCTAAACATTTGAGCCACATGTGTTCCCCTGTTATATCTCTTAAGGTTGACCAAAGATAACTAGAGTTACTGTCATTTCCCATACAGGGTGGTCATATAATAAATTAGGCTTAGTTTATCACCTACATTCCAAAAACCATACCTAGGGAGAAAAACTAAGTCTGGGGACACATGCATGGTTTCTAATATAGCGAATGTTAAGCCTACCCTGATTATCACAAAATTAGGTCAGTGAGAATATATGCACAACACAGATTATTTAACACTTATGACACACATCCTTTTTGTTTTAACTGTGGCTTTTCTCCATGTCATAAACCTTCTATAACCAGTCTGTTGGAGTTCCGTGTTTATGGGATGGTGTTGTTTTCATGTTAGAATGAATATATAACCTAAACAAGTACAGATATATTAGGTCTTAAATCTACACTTCTAAGTTTTAATCACATTTTATTGTACAAAGAATGTCAACTGGCCAAGTTTGTTATTAATGAATTGGGACACTAAAACCCTTATTAAAAGGATACTGCAGAAAGGGAACTTCAGAACAAGCAGGTGATGTTCTGAATAATTTTATTAACAAGAATTTAAGTATTATATTTGGACATTCAAGCTATGACCTTGCATTTCTAGCCAGGGGTGATATTACCTGTAAGGTGAAAGAAAAGATGAAGAAAAGAGAGGAAACAGAGTAACTTCTAGTATTGTGGGGTATTTACATTAAGTTAGAATGGTGAATTATGGGTTAGGCACTAAATGTGATTTGGATATGGTAGATTCTTCTGTTGCAATTAATACTATAATTTTGCAATTAATACTATACACTTGTTGTATAAAGCTTTGTTCAACAAAGTAAACAAATATCCATCAATCTTTATTTCCTTGAGATTACTGTCAGTTGAGTTATATTTGGCCATGATTTCTCAAATACATTGATTCTAACTATATAAGTGTTTGTTATCAAAAAAGTAAAACTTTCCTTTAGTTAAAAAGGCATACAAAACAGGGAAGCAGATGTAGCTTAAGCAGTTGGGTGCCTTCCTACCACATGAGTTATCCTGGGTTCAGTTCCCATTGCCTCCTAAAGAAAATGAGCAAGACAGTGAGATGATGCTCTGAGTTGACACAACAAGCTTATGCAACAAGAGGACAGAAGGAGGAAACACAATGAGAGACACAACAAGCAAGGAGCAGATGTGACTCAAGCAATTGGATACCTCCCTCCCACATAGGCAGCCCTGCCTCTGGTTCTTGGTGCCTCCTATAAAAGAAGAAAAGCAGACACAGAGATCACGCAATGAACAGACACAGAGAGCAGACAGCAAGTGCAAACAAAGAGGGGGTGAGAAATAAATAAGTAAAATTGATCTTTAATAAAAGTCATACAAAACATCATGACTTTAATGCACCTCTTCGTAAATACAATTTCAAAGTCAAATATGTCTTTTGGTATTTGCTCCTAGAAAACTTTCATTCTATCCAATAAAGTAACATTATTTATAGAATTCTTCTTGTCATATTTCTCTACAGCATTATCTATCCTTTTGGAAGAAAAAAAATCTCCTTTTAAAAATCTACATCTTAAATTTAACAATTTCTTTCTGCTTTCCTTGAAGATTTTTGGTCATGAAGAAAATAAAATTATTTCAATTTTAATTACCATTTTCACAAATACAATTTATATTACAATTATATGAATTTACATGATTTGATTGTAGAAATAAACAGATACCAGTGAAACAGAAAAATGGTCACAGCTACTGACCTGCTCATATAAACATAAGTAGTGTGTGATAGTAGAGTACTAATAATATATACTTTTCAGTAAATAGTATTTGGATAGAATGAAATTTTTGCACATCTCTCAACATACAAAAGTCATGTAGATAAAATGAGTCAACATAAAAGTCAACATTATAATAGCTTTAGATGCTTACAAAGGAGCATGTTCTCATGACCTCAGGGTAGAAAAACATTTCTTACACAAAATATAAAACACATCATTGCATTATTCGGCTTAGGCTATGTTATACTTGAGTGAATTCTCAATACATCAATGTAGATATACTTATTACTGAGGATTCATGTCAATTATGTATTCACTACAACTCTTCACTCTGTACTCAAATAGACAGAGCAACCACCCAAATGTCAAATAGAAAGCAGACTACAGCAAACTTAATCCATTTCTTAAATTCTCACTCTTTCCTTCCTTTGTCATTTCTTTTATCTCTGCCTATTACAGGCCTTATGTCAATGCAGTACTAGACCATTAATCTCTTATATGAAGGAAGACTATAATATTAAGATTAATAAAAACTACCTAAGGATACTCCATTAAAAATAAAGATGTGTATAGGCAACACACAAGAGGCATGAATTTTTAGCAGCAAAGAAATGTTTGCTGTTGTTCACCGTTGAAACTACTGGTCACAAATTGGTGAAATATTTAAATTCAGAAAGGTGATTACGTATAACAAAAGGAATAATATGGTTACTCCTAAATATTCTATTTTCTCCCTTAAAATTGGCTCACTGCATCTAATTACATATCCAAGATTATAGCTGTTTATTCTGTATGATGTAGAATAAATGTGCATCATTGCTATACTTCTGGAACAAGGTCTTGCTTCTCAACTGTTCAGTATTTGAGAAGCTGCCTGTGAGCTCTTGCCATACTGAGGACTTAATATCCATTCATCGTACAAATAGGGACTAAAGGACCATAGAACACCAGTGTATTTTTGGTTTATACCTCTGACAAATGTATACCTTACATTTCCTAGGTCCTAGAAGGATGGGTGCAGTCATATTTCTAACCTGGATCATGAAGATCAACTAAAGCTGAAACCATGACTATAATATGTTACTGTAGGGAAGAAATGGAAAATAAATACTTTAGGACAAGTATAAAGGCTTGGAGATCTCATCACTAAGACCAGAGTGTTTCTGAGCATCAAATGACTGATATCCTACAACATTCTTCCTATTTTCTTATCCATTCACCAATTTATTTTTTGATACATACAGCAAGCATCTTCATTCAATACCTTGCCTTAAAATCTTCAATTGGATTTTAGTCCAAGGTAATTATATTTATCACTTATCCTGAAAATGAAACAGTAAAATAACTGTACATACAGTAAAAACATATGAACATCTGTGATGAACACAATGATAAGGTACTCATGGATGGATCTTAATAATTTTGGAAGAGAACACATAAATATCAGTGTCTATAGAATGGGTAAAGAAGTATTAGGCCAATAGTATATCTGGAAGTAGAAAGAGGGGTTGATGTTGTTGGTCACTTTAAAAATAAGAAATATAAAGCCTGTGGAAGAGGGAAAGATTGCATAATTCTAAAAATTGTATCTTAGCCTCATCCTGTTAACACAAGGAAGAGTCAGCAGGCAGCCATGTGCAGGTTAAAAACATCTGATGGTCTCCTTTATTTAACTAGAAATGAGTAAACTGCCAGGGAGAAACTGTTGGCCACATTTGTGAATTGAAGCCGAGAGAGATGAGTGTGGCAATTTGGGGCTCACTACAAGTTGTTGTCCTTTACGCACTCACATTTAACTACAGAAAATGTCAGCAGCCAGGTAACTCCCAGGTACAAAGATACAAAGAGTTTCAATTGCCTCATTTGCAATTTATTTTTTATTTCTATGCTTTTATTTCTTATATTTTTTTCTTTATTAGAGATGTTGTTGGTTGACAGATAATCATGTGTAAAATAAAGGATTCCTATATACCACTCTATTATTAATACCTTGCATTTGTGTGGAACATTTGGTACAATTCATGATAGCACATTTTTATAATCATAATATTAACTTTACTCCATGGTTTCACTTTTTGTGTAGTGTAGTTCAATGGATTTTCTTTAATATATATGCTGTTACCATATATACATAATGTAACACATCCCTTTTTAACCACATTCATATATATTTTTTAGGGCTTTTAATTACATTAAAATTATCTTCACCACCATCCATTACCAACAATTTCCATCTTTTCAAATGAGAACCTTTTATATTTTAGCCTTAATTTCCCATTTCCTATATCCATGCACTCTCCTAAGAACCTATAGTCTAGATTCCAACTCTATGATTTGTCTGTTCTAATTATTTACAAAAAGTGAGATCATGCATTCGTTTTCCTTTTGTGTCTGGCTTATGTCATTGAATATGAGGTCTTCAAGTTCATTCACGATTTTAAACAGATACTCAAGTCTACTCATTATAAGAAGAAATTCTGAATTTGAAAAAGAACAAAGAGAAACTTTTAATTGATGCAAACATAGAGACAAGAGCACAGTGTGACTTTTTTTACACTTTCACTATTTTTTAATAATTTTTTAAAGATACTTAGATTACATAAATTTACACAAAAATTATAAAGATTTCCATATGTCCCACCTCCCACACCTCCCACAACCTCCCACGTAAACATCCTTCATTAGTGTGGCACATCACCTGCAATGGATATGCACATCCTGGGGCTTTGCCATTAAGCATGGATGATAGTTCACATTGTAGACCACACTCTCTCCCACACAGTTCTGCATGTTATATGATGATATAAAATGGCCTATATCGGTCGTTGCAATGTCACTCAAGATAATTCTCAAATCCCAAAAAAAACCCTGTATTACAACTGCTTTTCCCTCTCCCTTCCCCCAAAGCATCCAGTGGCCACTGGCTCCACATTACTGTTGTAGTTTCTTCCATTGCTTGAATCACAATATGTCTATAACAGAATACCTGTAAGTCTACTGTACTCCATAACTCTTCCCCCATTCCTGAGGAATCTGGAATGGTGAGGTCCACTCCAACTCCAAGTGAGAGAGGGCTTATATCCCATGAATAAGATGGATGGGATTATCCTGCCTGTAGCTGCACACTCTCTCCAATCCCTAGTATGGCCATTGTCCACCATCATCTCCCCACCAGGTGTCCTGGGTGAGCCCATTGAGTTGTAGAGTAGGAGTTGCAGCTCCACCAAGATTCCAGGCACAGCTGGCATATGGAAAGCCCAAAGCCTCAGTATCTTGAAGTACACCTACAAAGTCCAGCACCACATATAAGTTTGAATAGAAGGGACAGATGGACTATGTGCAGGGAAGACATATTTGAGTCCAAATCTGTCACTGTCAGGATCACAGATTCCAAAGTAGGGCCAACTGATAAGGCACCAAACTCCACAGCTATCTACCCTGAAATAGGACCTGGGTGCCTACAGAACCCTCAGAAACCCCTCTATTCAGGGTAATATCCACATTGGAAGCTTATGAGGTCCTACTGAGATTTGCATAAGCATTACCTCTGGGATGACCTCCCGACTCACTTTGAAGTCTCTTAGCCATATAAACTCATTTGTCTTTACCTTTTCCCACTTTTATTCGAGGTCTTTTTCCAGTTATATTGGCAATTGGTACTTGGTAGTAATCCCTCATTGCCAGGAAGGCTCATCTCTGGAAGTCATGTCCCATGCTGGGAGGAAGGTAATGCATTGATATGCTGAGTTTGGCTTAAAGAGAGGCCACATTTGAGCAACAAGAAGGCTCTCATGAG
>JAQZBX010003257.1:0-14795 GCA_029593785.1 Cabassous unicinctus
TTTTATCATTATTGTATGCCCTCTTTATTAATTATTAATATGGTTAGGTTTAAGCCTACCTTCATACTATTTGCTTTCTATTTCTCTCACTTTTTCTTTCCTTTTTTTTTTTGGTTCTCCTTTCCTGTCTTTAGGATTAATCAAATATATTCTAGTATCATTTAATGTACTGTATTAGCTTTTTAGGGATAACTTTTTAATTTTTTAGTGGTTGCTCTAGAGATTAAAATATGAATTTTTAATTTATCCAAGTCTACCTTAAATTAATATCAGACCACTTCATTTGTAATGTAAGGACCTTAAAAACAACATATTTTATCTACCACCCTTCTCATCCTCTGTGTTATTGCTGTCACATGTATGTGTGTATGTGTTTGATATGTCATATATTTAATAATGCTGCAATACACTTTTATTATCTTTGCTTTAAACAATCGTCTATGAAAGAAATTAATTGTAAAAAGTATTTTATATTTACTATTTCCAGTGCTTTTATTTCCTCCTGAAGATCCAAAGTGCCATCTGATATCTTTCATTTCAGCCAAAGAAGAAACAATGAATTTTCTCAGCTTTCTTTTATCTGAAACTCTTATTACTTCATCTTCCTTTTTGAAAGATATTTTTAATGGTTGTAGATTTCTAGGTTGACGGTTTCTTTTTACTTTTAGCATTTTAAAGATATTGCCTTTTTGTCTTCTGACCTCTATTGTTTCTGATACGAAGTCAGCTGTTATTCTTATCATTGTTCTCTTATATGCAATTTGTCTTTTTTCTTCTGCTGAGTTTAAGATTTCTCTCTATACTTTGGATTTTCAGCATGATATGTCTAGTTGTAGTTTTCTTTGTATTTACCCTGCTTGGAGTTCACTTAACTTTCTGGATCAATGGATTGTTGTTTTTCATTGAATTTGGGAATTTTCAAATTCACTCCTGCCCCATTTGCTCTTTGCCCTCCTTCTGGGATTCCAGTTACACAAAATTTAGCCTTCTTGATATTGTCTCACAGGTCATTGAAGCTCGGTGCCTTTATTTTTTCATCTTTTTTCTCTCTGTGCTTATCCTTTAACCTGGCTTCAAGCTCACTGCTTCTTTCTAGTGCAGTTTATGATCTTAATAACCCATTAATTCAATAAATTGCTTTAAAAAAAATAATAACCCATTAATAACATTTTGTGTTCAGATATTGTATTTTTTCAGTTCTAAGATTTCCAAATGATCTTTTTCAGAGTCCATATCTCTCCTGAAATTCCCTGTTTTCACTCATTATATCCATCCTTTCCTATAAATCCCTTAACATATTTATCATAATTATTTAAAAAAATTTTATTAATTCAATTTATCTGCAGCATCTGTGGGTATCATTCTGTAGATTACATTTTCTCTTGAATTATAAGTCAGTTTTTCCTGCTTCCTTGTATATATGACAATTCTTATTTTAAATAGGACATTATATTTTATTGTAGAAGATATGTTGTAGAGATTCTGGATTTTGTCATTTTCCGTCAAAGAGTATTGACTTTTGTTCTAACAAACAGCTAAACTACTGACAGGTTATCTCATTTATGTAGAGGTTGAGTTTTAGGGCTTTGTTAGGGTGGGTTTTGTTTGGTCCTGCCTTTAGAAGTAAAGCTACAGCTATTAGTCCTGGGATATGGTCCTTATTTCTAAGACATGGCCCTTCCAACATTTAATGGAAAGCCCCGAGGTATTTACTAATCCCTTCTAACTTAGTAGAACTTGAACTACAAACTCAGTCTCACCATCACTTCACCTGCTGACATCTCTACTCAACTCTCTAGCTTCCAGCTGTGCATTCTATTGGTTTTTCCTTGGAGTCTTGCCCAGCACATTCATAGTTTTTGTGTCCAAGAATTTGTGATGAAATTTTTTGCAGATATGTGGCTCCTTTCTCTATGTTTACCTCCTTTACAGGATGTTCCCCCCTAATTTTCAGCTATACTGGCAGCCCAAAATCCAGTCTCTGACTCCTCAGTCCATTAAAGCTGATGCTTTCTGTCTGAGCTTTATCCCCCATTCTCATGCAAACTGGAGAGTTCCCATAGGGGAAAAGTTGGTTAAATGTGAAATCTCACCTAATTTGCATTCCATCTTTCAAAGGTCATGTCTCCTCCAGTGTCTGCCTGCTTGCAGTTTCTTTCTAGTGCCTTCCAAGAGATTTTTATTTATTTATTTATTTTTGGTCCAGAATTTTTAGTTGTCTTCAGCAGAAGGGTTAGTTCAATATAAGCTACTCTGCCATTACTATAACTGGAACTCCTCTGGTTACCTGATTACTATTTAAAGCATACTTTGTAAATAAATGAGGAAGCTTATTCAGGAGCTACCTCTAACACTGTAATTGTGGCTCCTAGTTTATTTTCTATTATGAGTCTCCATACACATTGCATAACTTCCTCTAAGTCATTTCAAACCATTAAAAATTCTCACAATGAAGTGTAAACACAAACCCATTTTGAAGTAGTGCAGAGCCTAACTCAATATGTTAGTCATAACTGCCTTGAGTTCAGTTTATGTGTCAGAGGAAGCAACAGCAATTCTCCCATTGACTGGGAAGATTTCGCCACCATTTTCCTCAGCAGTAACATCTAGATCTTGGAAACCTCTTAGCCACGTAACACATGCCCACACTTTATTCTACATCACAGCCCTCATTAAAGTTTCTACAAAGCACTGACAGATCATTTTACCTTTTTTTTCTCAGAAAGTTCCATTTTGTACATAGCTTTTTTAAACCACAAAAATTTCACCTTTTGTTGATCAGTTGTCCCACAGCTTAAGTCCATGCCATTCCAATGAGAACAAGCAGAGATGCTCCAGCTTGGAGTGAGATTGTTGCACTTTGTATCTAAGCTGGATTCTGCATCCCAGGCTCACCTTGGATTTTAGAATTTCACTGAAGCAATAAGTTATGATTGGTATCTCAATCAGGAAATACTTTGCACCTATGAATGCATTTCATCCTCACAACAGACGCATTAATAACTGAGAAAGTGGGCACAGAGATCCAGTTATTACCCTGTAATTTGGACCCAGAATGTGTGCTCCTTCTTGTCTACTGGGCTGTGCTGCCTCTCAATCCGTGTTAATGCCCTTACACCATTCGTAAATCAGTAGAGAGTGCAAGTAGACCATGCCAATGCCTTCCGCCTCTTAGATTTTTATACTTTCTTCAGTGTTTCCATGGTCATTCTGCCAGATTTTAGTCATGCCTGATTGTTTCTCTCAGAAGCATTCCCTTCACCTCAAAAGCTGTGGTAGCCGAAACCATCTTCTTCTCTGGAATGGCCAGAGTCTAGACACTTCTCGATGTAGTTCATGTAACACATCTCTACTAAATGTCTCCTCTATGCCAGACATTACCTACTGGTAATAAAATAAGATCACTGCTGCCCTTGAGAACTTCAGAGTCTAGTGGGGAAGAAATATATAAAACTATACATAAATAAACAATAAAACAAGGTGGTAGAAAAATGAGCAAAGAACTGTGAGATCATAGAGGAGGAAGCAACTAACTATGCAACTAACAACTTTGGGGAAGACACCATAATAGAAGTATTTTTTTAATGGAGTCTTGAATCATGCATAGAAATAGGCGAGGGAGAGAAGGCTAGGAAGAGCATTTCATACAGAAGGAACAGCATATTCAAAGGTATGAGGAATGAGTATGACTTCTTGGGAAGATGATAAGAAGGTCAGTATAAATGTTTGGGGAGGAAAAATAAAGGATGAAGCAGGAAACAGATTGGAAGGAGTTTGAATTTCATCCTGAAGGAAACCATGACATGGTTATCCCTAATCTGCAGCTTGATTTCATTTCAATCCCTTGAGCAAACTCCACCTGCACTTCACATTACACACACACACACACACACACACACAGAGAATTTTTTCAGTTCCTCTCCTTCACTCTGCACAAATGTAGAACTTGCAAGACAGTATATAGTCTTTTAGCCCTGCTTTAGCCCTTTAGTTCTCTAGATCCTTAAACTTGCTACATTTAAGAATCAAGCTTACTTCAAAAATGCCGCAGAATTTTCCTATTGCCTGCCCAAAATGGATTTGCCAAATGTCTCGGGGAGATCAAAATGCACAAAGAACCAAAAGCCTCAAAGAAATATTGTTGTGATATTTTCCTTTCCCCTTCTCTTTTACCTCTGTGCTACCATCTTCACACACCCTGCCCCACCCCAAAATACAGAAAAAGACTGTTTTTTAGAATGCATGATTATGTTCATGCCCAACAATAGGCTGCCCATGCTCATTCACTCTGGGCATGATGTATCTCTGTGTTTCATTTAACCTGATAAGAAATAGAGTGTCAGCTTCAACAAGTTATTGTCTTTTTTTGCTCTTGCTCTTTATAAAGAAGCCATCTGCCCTTTGCCACAACTGCAAGGCCGAATTGGACCTTTTGACTTCCTACCTTCCCAGATTAGATTGAGGTCCAGAATAAATGTTGTTATGGGCTGTCTCTTCAATACTCATCCTTTTTTTCCAGAAGCTAATAAATTCTGAAAGTGTTGCCATAGCTGCTACTGAAGTCAGCCTCTGAAAAAAGATCTGGTGTGCATGACTTCTCATTTGACCACTGTAATCACAGAGGAGAGAAATAAAAAGGAATTAGAAAGGGCAATTTCTGACTCATCTCTGCTCTTCTCTTTCTTGCTGACTCTCTAAATTTTCCTTCCTCCCCTCTTCTTCCTTCCCTCCTTTCCTCCCTACTCCCTTTCTTTCTCTCTCTTTCCCTCTCCCTCCTTTCCCTCCCTCCTGTCCTTCTTTCCCCCCTCCCTCCTTCCCTCCTTCCCTCCTTCCCTCCCTTCCTTCCTTCCTTCCTCTCTTTTTCTTAACTTCTTAATTTTGCTCCAATCTCTTTCTAATACCCTCTTATGTCTTCCTTACATTTCAAAGGATGACTCATTCATTTAAAAATAACTTGAGTACTCACAATCTGTCAGGCTCTGTAATTAGCACTAGAGTTAAAAATGATAATGGAGCAAAAGGAGCAAGATAGAGTTTCTGCCCTCAGGTAGCTTCCAATTTAGCCCAGTTTAGTAACAAGCCAATTAATAAGAATATAAATATGAAAGGAGATTGATGCCCTGTTTACTCTGTGGTAGATTTGACACAATTTACAGTTAATTTGTAAGATTTTTTCAGTTTACTAACAATAAATTCTGTGATTTTCTGCATTTCAGTTGGAACTTTGTCTAGATAACATTAAATTAGAATTATCATTGAGAGATAATCTTTAAGTGGTAGGATATTTCTACATTTAAATTTTCTATTCTAATTCATTTCCTCTCTTTTCCAAAATTTATATAAGGAACTTTTATAACTTTTGTAATAAAGTTCTTTGGGATTATATGACCAATAGTGAATGTTATTATGGTCAAATTATAGGAATGCATTTTACCTCTCTTTGGAGGGTTTAATTCTTAGAATAATTAAATATAATCTATTTAAAATATTTAAAAATAACAGCATTAGAATAAAACAAAGAAGGAGAAAAAAGAAATTACTATACCACTAACTTATTATCTGTTTTCATGTCTCCACATTTCTCTCCAGGTCTTGTCCATAGGCAGACCCATTTTTACATGGTCATAGTATTTTCAGTTAGATTTTTATGGCCCTTATATGGAAATATCTTTTGTTATTACTGGATGTAAAAAGTTCAAACAGTGCTCGCTTCAGCAGCACATATACTAAAATTGAAACGGTACAGAGAAGATTAGCATGGCGCCTGTGCAAAGGTGCCATCGAAATTCGTGAAGCATTCCATAATTAAAAAAAAAAAATTCAAACAATAGAGAAGTATAAAAGTAGATGAAAATTCTACTCCTTAGAGAAAAGCACTATCAGCAGTTTGTTGTATTTGCTTCTGACATTTTTATAGATATATAAACATTACCTAATGGGATTATACAATGCTTAATGTTCTGCTTTTTACTTTTAATCACTTATTATTTGTTCATTATTCATGGAGTGGCTACTATGTGCTAGGCATTTTTCTAGGCCCAGGGCAAAACATGGAGAGCAAGATGGGAGAATCCCTACCCCATGGAATTTGCAATCTAGTGGGCCTATGGGAGGAAGAACATTCCATAGCATGATCTTAGTTGGCAATATGTTTTATGGTTATGGCCATCTCTCCATGCCAGTATAAGTTGAGCTACTTCATCATTTTTAAGAGCTGCATAGTAGTCTATGGTGTGGTTATAATAATAATCATAATTTTAAAAAAGGATAATGCTCACTTATTGAGTGCTCACTGAATGCCTGCTGCTGTGCTAAGTGATTTAGTTGCCTTATTTTATTAAAGTCTCACTCATAGACATGGCAAGAGAGGTTCTACTATTTTCCCTATTTTACAGGTGAAAAAAATAGGTTTCTGCTGGTAAAGCATGATGATCAAGTTCTCATAGCTAGCTGGAGCTAAAATTCACACTGAGACTTCAGAATCCAGAGCCTGTACTTTTAATCTCTCTGCTATAATGTTCCATAATTTATTTATAAAAACCCTTATTGAAAAGCACTTAGGTATTTCCAGTTTTCCCATTTGTAAATAATATTACAGTGGATATCTATATACATATTATTTGTGTGTATATGAATATTTCTCTACTAAAACAGCTAAAATATGATTCTGGGTTAAACAGTAATAGATATGATTTTTTTAATACACATCGTCAAATCTTGAGAATTCATGCTGTCAAATTACCCTTCTCAAAGCAACAACCCTTGGGAATTTCTAAATAAGTTTTAAGCAACATGTTTACTTAGTATGTAACAATTAGGATTAATAAAACAACATATGTAAAATACACAAAGGACACTTAATAGAACTATCTATTACTATTATTAGCATCAGCATCACTATATTTATATTTATAATAATGTATTTATTATATTCCAAGGTCTGGATATGTTGCAGTTAAAATCCAGTAAATTTGGTTTATAATAGTTCAGATCAGTTCTGTTGTTCCTTATAAATCTAATCATTTGAAATATTTCAAAAGTTCACATTTTAAACCAGAGTGCTCATCAACCATATTCCTAACAAGGGTTGCTTGCTCTAATGCATTCAGCCAAATGTTTGGGTCAAGCACACACTAACTGGGAATAACTTATCTTGCCATACTCAAACTGTGAAGCTTTCTGTCTCATTGTTTTCACTCTATTGCCTCTGGGTTTTGTCTCTCCTATATTGCAACCTGATGGGAATTTTGTAACTCCAACTTGAAAAGTCATTGGATACCAGTAATGAAGGTGAGGAAACTTTCCATGTAAAGCCAATAAACATCCCCTATGCCTGCAAAGCTAAGGAGTTACCTGTTTACCCATTCCATCCTCACTGTTGTGTGAGCTACATTAATTCCCAGGAGGAGAAATGGGGTCTTAGAGTTCTCTTATAACATGAATATAACCTAGTGCATGGCGGACAACTCATCCACTATTTGTTCCTCTGGAACTTTTAAGTTAAGAAATGTAAGTTTAGTTCCCTGCTTGTCACTGTCTTTCATTGAGCTGTGGACTAAGTGTTCACCTTTTGACGTTCAGATTGCTTTTTTATAAAAGAGCATAATAAGAGCAACAATTCCTCTGCTAAAATGGATAACATACATGTAGAGATAATAAAGGGTAGAAAGTTCATGTTGAACAAGGAGAGGAGGCCGGCTTTAGAGACTGTAGATATACCTTAGTGAAGAAATTTGCATTCTCTAGAACTGAAAGGAAAAGGACTTGTGCTTACAGCCAAAAGGAGGAGGCAGTATAATGAAAAGGAACCTGTCTAAACACTTGGTGTATTTTTTGCTGTCATGTATGACCCTTTCTGACCTTCCCGTCTCCCTCCTCTTATGGCCCCAAACTCAGTTATTTGACGAAATGTTTCACTTCTCAACAAGTTATGTTGGTGTTATGTAGAGACAGCTTTAATTAAAGTTTGGATGTGGTGAGTGAGAAAGAGAAGGCATTTAAACTCACTGAGTCAGGCCACATTAGAAAAAAAAGAGTGTCAGAATGACACAAGGAAAAGAAGGGAGGTGCAAAAAGCCATTGGTTTTGAGCACTGTTAATTCAGGCCAGGGAAGAGGTGATGCTGAGGCCCAAGGGGGTGAGTTAAGGACAGGGCTTCTGCCTTAACTCTCAGTGTGCTCAGTTTTATTAGTTTAGGCCAGGCGGCTGCTAACATTTTTTTAGTATCTATTTTGTGAGTGATTATGTTGTATGCATGGGCAGGAGGTCAGGTGGGTCAAGTCTTTCTGCTCCAGACCATCTCTGCATGAGCCTTTCGCCTTTAGATCTTGCTGAAACTTGCCACCTGTAAAAGCAGACAACCTAATGGGAAAAAGAGCAGCCCTTAAAATGCTGTTTTTCCTCCACCACTCTCTAGTGTAAAGAGCGTTGTAAAAATATTTCAAACTGGATTTTTTGTTTTGGTTGTGTTAACTCTTTGTTTGACCATCATCATGATTTTCCCGCAAAATTTACTTTCAGTAACCAGAGATGTTTTGGAGAAACTGAATATTATGTCTGCAAACAGAGGGAGGCAGTCAGTGAAACCCAAAGGGAGGCTTGCTGATGTCCTGATCACTTAAACTCATCTGTTGTATCACATGCAATGACCACAACTTTGGAAAGTTAACAAACCAGTCTAGTTTTTAGGGACCCTCTCTTTCATTTGTGTTTGAACGAAACATCCGTGAAACTTGGACCAGTGCCAAACACAATATTTTTGATAGGCAACACCCAAAAGAAGAAGGGCTGTGATCTAGACTTTAATCCTAATTTCTTACCCAACTGCCTGTGTGACCCTGAGTTCATCATCATGCCTCAGTGCCTCAGTTTAACTTTTAAAAAGAGACAACTTGCCTTACAGTTTGGGGACTTCACCTCATTTATGCATTGTCACTGATTGCTGTTAAAATACCAGGCAGAAATCGTGGGCCCATGATGAGGTGAAGGGTCCACACTAAAACTGGGACCAGCTCTCTCCCCTCTCTAAACCTTGGTTTTGCCCAGCAAAGACTAGATTGTAATGGCCGGCGCTCAGGCCTGGCCTGAACGGCAGTCTGAGGATGCACATTTGGTAAGAGCCACTGGCCTCGGTTCTCCCTAGTTGGGATCTGGGTCTTGATGCTCTGCAACCACTCCCATCTTCTGTCTAAACCCTCTGGAAACCTACCTGGACAGTTATTTCCTTATTCATTCAACAACACCTCTTCTGCTTCAGGCACTGTGCTGAGGCTCCCTGTTACCAAATTCCTGCTTTCGTGAATATTCCACTCAACGAAGCAAGGAGCCCTGTTCAATAAATGAATAAATAAATATTCAATGTGTCCAATGGTGATAAGTGCTGTGAAGGAAAATTAGCCGGATAAGGAAAAAAGTGTAGCAGGAACAGGGAAAATTGTTATTTTAGACAACGTGGTCAGGGAAAGTCTCCTCTAATGTGGTGACATTTGAGCAGAGACTTGTATTAAGAGGAGTTGAGCCATGTAGATATCTGGAGATGAGCATTACAGGCAGAGGGAAGAGCAAGCACAAAGGCCCTGATGTGGAAAGTGTTTGGAATGTTCACGGACAGCAAGGGGGCTTGTGTGTCTAGAGCAGAGTGAACGAGTAAGACGGTAGTAGGGCAAGAGGTTGGAGGGGGATAGAGGACCAGTTCCTGGAAGGCCTGTGGGACAAATTAAGCACTTTGAATTTTGTTCTGAGTGAGATAGGGAGCCCATTGGACTGTTTTGATCAGAGAAGTGTCATGATTTGACTTTGTCTTTGAAAGCATCATCTGCTGCTCTGTAGAGTAGATTGAAGAGGGTCAGGGGTGGAAACTGCAGAACTAGTTAGGAGTCTATTTAAGTGCAGCAGGTGAGCAATGACAGTGACCTGGGAACAGGATAATAATAATAAAAGTGGTGAAAAATATGATTTGGCGTGCATTTCAAATGTAGAGATAAAAGGTTTGCTGATGGTTTGGAATGGAATATGAGAAAAAGAGGGAAGTCAAGTATGAATCCTGAGCAACTAGATGAATGGTGGTGTCATCACAGAGAAGGAACACACTGGAGGAAAGAACATGAAGGGGCAGCTAGCTTGGGGACTCCAGAAGTTGAAGGGAAAATCTGAGACAGTTTCCAGTGACTTAAAGGGGCCTGTCTGAAGAGCCCACACAGTGCCTGCTTTATAAGGCAAAGTTAATTCAAGGTGGATAAAGGGGTAAGAATGGTCTTATGGGCCAGAGGTTAAATGACCTATTTCATAGGGAAGAAGCAACATCCAGACTTCAACTCTTGGATAGAACAACGTCACTATCAGGCAGATACTGGGTCTCATTGGAGTGGTTAAGCCTTCTGGTTAGGGCTCTTAGTGTTTGGAGTTCCAGGTGCTGTTCTAACATCAGCTTGATCAAGGTTGGGAGAGACCAACCTGAGAAAGACCGGAACGTGGAGGTCCTACCACCAGCCCCACCCTGACTCATCCATTATGCCTCTCTTCCCAGAAAAGAGGTGATGAACACTGAGAGGTCTGGGATGCAAACAAGTTGGAAAGGTAAAGGCAGACAAATACACAGTGGGCAACATTCAGGAGATTGGAAGTCTATAATAGACATAGGTCCCAAGCAAGTAGATTTTCAGAAGCAGAGAGATAGGACAGCAGGTAGAGGGTCCCACCATGGGGCGAGGCAGTATTCCATGTAAGGACTCAGAGTCTAGAGCAGGATGTTAAAGGATAGCAATTTATTTCTTTATCTCTTCCTTTTCATCCTTCCCTTTTTTTTCTATCTCCACTTTTCTCTTCATTCCCTCCTTTTCCTTTTCCTTTTCCTCACTTCCATTCTTTGCATTTAAGCATTCATGTCATTTATGCTCCCCAGTGTAACAGAGTTAGACTCATTTATAGGTTCTCCACACCTGACTCTTCTGCCCCTTTTATTTGAACCTTTAATTAGGACTACACTTGATAAATATTTGTCTCGGAGACAAATCTTTGATCCATCCGTGTGCCAGTTGAGCCCTGAATTTCAGGAGAGTTGCAACATCTACTCTCCGGTTCATTGGTCTCACCTGGGACAATAAACAAGGAAATGATGATGGACAACGCCCATTCCAAGGAACACAGAGTGTCTGCAACTGCAAGCAAGATAGTCAGATCCATCTGCCCCAAGGGATCTAAGCCACCTCTCAATTAGAAGCAGAGTGGGTACCACCATCCCCAAATCCTTAAGTTTGGGGAATGAACAATGGACTAAAGTAGACTTATTATTATTCTACTATAGACTAAGTATTATTCTAGAAATGGAAGAACTCTTATCATTGATATAAAGGCAGTGGCCGCCAGAGGTTCTGAGGGATGGGAGAGGGAAGAATAGGTGTAACAGGGGGGCATTTTCGGGACATTGGAGTTGTCCTGCGTGACATTGCAGTGACAGAGACAGGCCATTGTATATTTTGTCTTAACCTACAGAATTGTGCAGCACAGGGTGTAAACTATAATGTAAACTGTAATCCATTGTTAGTAGCAATGCTTCAATATGTGTTCATCATTGTAACAAATGTACCACACTAATGAAGGATGTTGTTGATGTGTGAAAGCATGGGAGGGGAGGGAGTGGGGCATATGGGAATCCCTTATATTTTTATGTAACATTTATGTTATCTAAAGCATCTTTAAAAATAAAAATTAATTTTAAATTAATGTCTTCAGTAAACATTTATTTAGTGCCTACTGTGTACTAGCCAGCGTGCTAAGTCTTGAGGACACTTAGGAAAAACATAGGCTCAACCTTCCTAATTTAGTGGAGGAAATTCTTCAAATTCTCTCCTGGGTCAGTGAAACAGATAAGAGTTGGGGACAGGGGCCACACACTGATTTGTTGTCTGTTTTCAATATGAAATCACCCTACTCTAAGCTTTCTTTGTTCTCTTTTATGTTTCTATTCAATGGGTAATAGGGCTTCCTTTCCTGTGGTCTTTTTCAGAGTCTTATCATGGACACCATCCTAATGTTCCATTCTCACAGTAGAAATTGACCTTTGTATGAAAGGTCATCATTATTGGCTTGATGCCTTCAAGAAAGTCGTTGCTGTTTTTTTTTTTTTAACAAATCAATTTTATTGACACATATTAATAAAGCATAAATCCATCCAAAGTATACAATCAGTGGTATTTGGTATAATCACGTAGTTGTGCAATCATCACTTCAATCATTTTTAGAGCCTTTTCATTATTCCAATAATAACAATAAACAAACAAACAAACAAATAAAAACTCATCACCTCTCAATCCCTCTATGCTTCCCCTGCTGTACACAGCTGCTATTCTGTTTCCATCTCTCTAGTTTGTGTTTATATTTTGTAAAAATAGTCTTATATATGCAATATCACCCATATTTGTATTTTACATGCGGTTTCACTATGTTATACAGTCCCATGTTATATTTTTTAGCTTTCCTTCTAGCAATATACATGACATTAGACTTATCCTTTCAACCATTGTCATACCCTGTCTTTTCACATCCTCTCCAACACAGTTTTCTCACTTTTTAATAGTGACCAGTCTAATAGGTATGAAATGATGTCTCACTGTAGTTTTGATTTGCATTTCCCTAATCGCTAGAGATGTTGAACATTTTTTCATGGGTTTCTTCACCATTTGTATTTCTTCTTTGGACAATTGTCTTTTCAAGTCTTTTGCCCATTTTTTAATTGAGTAGTTTGTCTTTTCATTGTTGAATTGTATGATCTCATTATATATCATGAATATTAAACCCTTATCAGATATGTGATTGCCAAATATTTTCTCCCATTGTGTTGTCTGCCTTTTCACCCTTTTGACAAAGTCCTTTGAGGTAAAAAAATGTTTAATTTTGAGGAGGTCCCATTTATCTACTTTTTTCTTCTATTGCTCGTGCTTTGGATGTAAGGGTTAAGAAACTACTGCCTACCACAAGATCTTGAAGATGTTTTCCTACATTTTCTTCTACGAATTTGATGGTGGTTACTTTTATATTTAGGTCCTTGATCCATTTTGAGTTAGTTTTTGTATAAGGTGCAAAATAGGGGTCCTCTTTCTTTCTTTTGGATATGGATATCCAGTTCTCCTGGCACCATTTGTTGAAGAGACTGTTTTGGCCCAGTTGGGAGGGCTTGACAGCCTTGTCAAAAATCACTTGACTGTAGATGTAAGGGTCTATTTCTGAGTTCTCAATTCAGTTCCGCTGGTCAATCTGTCTGTCTTTATGCCAGTGCCATGCTGTTTTTACCACTGTAGCTAAGTAATATGCTTTAAAGTCAGGAAGTGAGAGTCCTCCAACTTCACTTTTCCTTTTTAAGATGTTTCTGGTTATTCGAGGCCCCTTACCCTTCCAAATAAATTTGTTTATTGACTTTTCCGTTTCTGCAAAAAGGGCTGTTAGGATTTTTATTGGGATTGCATTGAATCTGTAAATCAGTTTGGGTAGAATTGACATCTTAACAATATTTAGTTTTCCAATCCATGAACATGGAATGTCCTTCCATTTATTTGTCTTCTTCAGTTTCTTTTAGCACTGTTTTGTAGTTTTCTGCATATAGGTTCTGTACTTCTTTGGTTAAATTGATTCCTAGGTATTTGAGTCTTTTTGTTGCTATTGTAAACGGAATTTTCCCCCTGATTTCCTCTTCATATTATTCAGTACTAGTGTACAAAAACATTACCTTTATGTCCTTGGTTAAATTTATTCCTAAATATTTGATTGTTTTAGTTACTATTATAAATGGAATTTTTTTTCTGGTTTCCTCCTCAGATTGCACATCAGTAGTGTATAGAAACGCTACTGATTTTTGCATATTATGCTTGTATCCCACCACTTTGCTGAACTCATCTATTCTAGTAACTTTGCTGTAGATTTTTCAAGAGATTCTAGATATAGGATCATATCATCAGCAAATAGTGAAAGTTTTACTTCTTCCTTTCCTTTTTGGATGCCTTTTATTTCTTTATCTAGCCTAATTTCTGTAGCTAGAATTCGTAGCACAATATTGAATAACAGTGGTGACAGTGGGCATCCTTGTCTTGTTCCTGATCTCAGTGGGATTGCTTTCAGTCTTTCACCATTGAGTACAATGCTAGCTGTAGGTTTTTCATATTTGCACTTTACCATATTGAGAAAGCTTCTTTCTATTCCTATCTTTTGGAGTGTTTTTATCAAAAAAGGGTGCTGTATTTTGTCAAATGCCTTTTCTGCATCACTCAAGAGGATCATGTGGTTTTTCTTCCTCAATTTATCAGTGTGGTTTTCTACACTAATTGATTTTCTTGTGTTGAACCACCCTTGCATAACTGGGATAAAACCCACTTGATTGTGGTGTATAATTCTTTTAATGTGCTTTTGGATTTGGTTTGCAAGTATTTTGTTGAGGATTTTTGCATCTATATTCATTAGGGATAGTGGTCTGTAATTTTCTTTTTTTGTGGTATCTTTATCTGGTTTTGGAATTAGGGTGATGTTGGTTTCATAGAATGAGTTTGGTAGTGTTCTTTCCTATTCAGTATTTTGGAAGAGCTTGAGCAAGACTGATATTAGATTGTCTTTGAATGATTGGTAGAATTCATCTGTGAAACCATCTGGTCCTAGGCTTTTCATCTTTGGGAGGTTTTTGATGACTGTTTCAATCTCTTCACTTGTGATTGGTTTGTTGAGGTCTTCTATTTCTTCTAGGGTCAGTGTAGATGGTTTGTGTGTTTCTAGGAATGTGTCCATCTTGCCTACATTGTCTAGTTTTTTGGCAT
>JAQZBX010003257.1:14895-37569 GCA_029593785.1 Cabassous unicinctus
TTTTTTTTTTTTTTTTCCTGTTCTCAATTTCATTTATTTCTGCTCTCATCTTTACTATTTATTTCCTTCGGCTTGGTTTAGGGTTAGTTTGCTGTTCTTTTTCTAGTTCCTCCAGGTGTGCAGTTAGATCTTCAATTTTAGCTCTTCCTTCTCTTTCAATATAAGCATTTTGGGCTATAAATTTCCCTCTCAGCACTGCCTTTGAAGTGTCCCATAGGTTTTGATATGTTTTGTTCTCATTTCATTCATCTCAAGATATTTGCTGAATTCTCTTGCAATTTCTTCTTTGACCCCCTGATTATCTAAGAATGTGTTGTTTAATATCCTTATATTTAAGAATTTTGCCTTTTTCCATCCATTATTGATTTCCAGCTTCATTCCATTATGATCAGAGAAAGTGTTTTGTATAATTTTAATCTTTTAAAATTTATTGAGTCTTGTCTTGTGACCCAACATATGGTCTATCCTGGAGAAGGATCCATGAGTGCTTGAAAAGAATGTATATCCTGTTCTTTTGGGGTGCAATGCTCTATAGATGTCTGTTAGGTCTAGTTCATTCATTATATTATTCAAGCTTTCTGTTTCTTTGTTGATCCTCTGTCCAGATGTTCTATCTGATATTGATAGTACTGTATTGATGTCTCCAACTATTATTATAGAGGCATCTATTTCTCCCTTCACTTTTGCTGGCGTGTGCCTCATGTATCTTGGGGCACTCAGGTTAGGTGCATAAATACTTGGTATAGTTATTTCTTTTTGGCTAATTATTAATATATAATGACCTTCTTCATCCCTTATAACAGTGTTGCATTTAAAATCTATTTTGTCCAATATTAGTATCACTACTCCAGCTCGTTTTTGGTTATTATATTTTTCCAACCTTTCACTTTTAACCTGGTTGTGTCCTTGCATCTGAAGTGAGTCTCCTGTAGACAGCATATAGATGTCTTGTATTTTTTAATCCATTCTATCAGTTTATGTCTTTTAATTGGGGAGTTCAAGCCACTAACATTGAATGTTATTACATAAAGGCATTACTTACTTCATCTGTTTTGCCCTTTGGCTTTCTGTTGTCATATCTAACTATTGTCTGCCTTTTTACCCTTTAATTTACCCTTCTTAATAATCTTCATTTCTACATTTTTCTCCAAGTCTCTTGCCCTTGTTTTTTCCTTTCAAGCTGCAGCATCCTCTTTAGTATCTCTTGTAATTCTGGTCTTTTGGTAGAATATTCTATCAGTTTTTGTTTGTCTATGACAACTTTGAACTCACCCTCAATTTTGAAGGGCAGTTTTGCAAGATACAGAATTCTTGGCTGGCAGTTTTTCTCTTTCAGTACCTTAAATACATCATACCACTTTCGCATTGTGCCTTTTTTTTTTTTTGGCTTTTAGCATTTTATTTTATTATTTTTTCAAAAGAAACTTTAGATTACATAATTGTTACATAAAAAATATAAGGAATTCCCATATGCCCCATTCCCTCACTTAGTGTGGTACATTTGTTACAGTTGATGAGCACATATTTGAAGCATTGCCACTAACTATGGATTATAGTTTACATTATAGTTTATACTCTCTCGCTTGCAATTTTATAAGTTATGACAAAATATATAATGGCCTATATCCGTCATTGCAACATCATCATACCATTTTCTTCTCACCTCCATAGTTTTTGATGAGAGGTTGGCACTTAATCTTATTAGATTCTTAACTTTGTATGTGATGCCTAGCTTTTCTCTTGTAGCTTTCAGAATCCTCTCTAGGTCTATTCAGATTTATTCTGTTTGGGATGGTTTGTCCTTTGTGGATATTGATATTTATGCCTTTCATAAGGGTTGGGAAGTTTTCGGTCATTATTTCCTCAAATCTTCTTTCTGCCCTTTTTCCATTCTCTTCTCCTTTTGGGACACCGATAACACATATGTTTGTGCGTTTTGTCATTCAATTCCCTAAGACCCTGTTCCATTTTTTCATTCTCTTCTCTTTCTGTTCTCCTGTCTGTGCCAGTTCATATGCTCTGTCTTCAAAATCACTAATTCTGCCTTTGAGCAATTCAAATCTTCTCTTATGTGCTTCTAATGTATTTTTTTAAGATTTATTTTATTTATTTCTCCCCACCCCATCACTGTTTGCACTAGCTGTGTCTGTTTGCCTTCCTTGTTTCTTCCTTGAACCTGAGACCTCCGATGTGGGAGGGAGGCACCTAATCACTTGAGCCACCTCCGCTCCCTGCTTTGTTGTGTCTCTCATTTTGTTTTTCTTCTTGTGTCTTTTGTTGCATCATCTTGTTGCATCAGCTTGCCATGCCTGCCCATCACACCACCTCAATGTCTTTTTTAGGAGGCACTGGAACTGAACCAGGGACCTCCCATGTGGTAGACGGGAGCCCAATCACTTGAGCCACATCCTCTTCCCAACTTCTAATGTATTTTTAATCTTATCCATCATGTTTTTCATTCCCATAAGATCTGTTACTTTTCTTTGCAGGCTTTCAAATTGTTATTTATGCTCACCCAGTATCTTCTTAATATCCTTTATCCTTTTAGTTATATTTTCTTTCAATTCTTTGAATTGATTTAGGAGAGTTGTGTGATTATCATTGATTAGTTGTCTTAAATCCGGTGTCTCTTCAGAATATTTGGTTTGTTCCTTTGGCTGGGCCATTTCTTCCTGTTTCCTAGTATGGCTTGTAATTTTTTGCTGATGTCTTGGCATCTCAATATGTTGGTGAATTTGCTCTGATGACCAATTTCTTTCTCTTGCCTATTGATTTTTTTCCCACAGCTCTTATTTGATATTTGGTTCAGCTTATTATAAGTCTTTAAAATTGGCCAGCTTAAGGTATCAAAATTGGGTCAGGGACTCACTAATGGGATGCAGATTTTCTCCCAGGAGTTCGGGTTAAGAGAGACCTAAAGGCTGTTTTTCTCTGTGCAATTTCCAGACCAGCCAGCAGATGGCACTTGTTGACACACCTCTTGATGGAGGCATTTCTTTCAATCTCTGCTTTCCTGTGTTTTGGTCTGGCTAGAGCCGATATTCAAAGACGCCTCTGCTGGCTGAATTCACTGATGAAAAGCCCCCTGAATCCCCCTCCCTTTTCCCTTGTAACAGCTGACAGGGAAGACGACATCTATTCCCCTTTCATTGGGCTGCAGTGAGCCAGGAGTTTTATCCCTGTTTGATATCTTGGGGGTGGGGACTGGGAGCCCTTCCCAGCCACAGAGGGGGTTTAGCAACCTATGTTTATTGTTTAGGGTTCTTCATCTATCTGTTCCTCACCCTTCTGGGAGTTATGTAGCACTGTCCTGGTCTGCTGACCCCCAAAGCAGGTCCCTTAGACAGCTTTTGGTCCTTTCTCCATTGTTTTTGTGTGAGAGTTGAGCCCTGCCTGTCTACTCCTACACTATCTTCCCAGAACTCCCCGTTGATTTGTTTTTGTTGAAGGAAGTATTTTTATGGGCATCTTGGCAGTATGACAAAGTGATTAAGATAGTGGGTTCTAAAACCAGACAGATGAAGGTTGAATCTAGGTTCTAGCATTTAACAGCTATGTGACCTTAGACAATTTATTTAGACTTTCTAAGGCTCAATATCCTCATCTGTAAAATGGAAATAATAAATAACACATAGGGTTGTCATAGATATTAAATAAATTGGTATAGATGAAGTGTTTGGTATATAATTAACACTCAATAAGGGCTCTTATGGGATATCAAATGCCTGATCCACAAATGCAGGGTTTTCCTCCAGGATTTACTTGTGCCTTTGTATCTCTTACCTCTCCAATATTTCTTTAGTGTCAGTTGTTCAATAAACTCATTAGATATGGCCATTGTTTTTCACCTCACAGAACAATTGTTCATGGGGGAAAGCCCTAAGAAGAAACTAGAAAACCTCTATAAGTATAGGGTTAGCAGCCCAGTATAAATGGATCCCAAATGAGGCACATGGTTCAGAACAGCAATCTGGAGAACACTGTGATCATTGTCTACCCTCAGAAGCAAAACCCAGGAAAACTGCTTAACAAACATTAAGAGTTAGGATCTGGCAAATAGAGTCATTTAAAGACAGAGATCCTCAAAAAAATCCACAGGGGAAAAAAAAAGTTCTGCAGTCCACATTTTGTTATTGTTGAACAGCAAATGTTTTAATAGGTTTGCAATGGCAAATGTATTTCTTTACACGTGCCAAATCCAAATGATTGGCCGTGGCTGCCAGGGACTTATGAAGAAGGCCTATGGGGTTTTATGCTGGACAAAGACTACTGTGACCCATTAGCAACATCTTTCACAGGCTTTGGTGTGCGCAACGTGGGCATGAGTGCTCAGCAGTTGCCATTCCCGGTGTACCCTCTGCTAACCTGGTGCCATTTTGAACTTCAGTGACTTTTAAGATAAAACAAAATACTTATCCTAAACTCTTGTTAGGTTTTATTTAAAAGTGATTTTAAGTTATTTTGGGGGAAGAGCATAGACTTAACCCTTTAACAGAAATTATTTCTAAATCAGTAATCTGGAATTAATTTAATTCAGAAAAGCAGTTATAATTAGATTTGAGGCATGTACAAATGGGGCAAAACAGGAATAAAGAAAAGTGAACAGATAATCCAATGGAGAGAAACCTGATTGGAACAATTGAAATGATTTGAAAGAGCTTGCTAGATATAGAGGAAAGAAAATGGAGAGCTAAGCTCTCAGAGAAGAAACTGGGACAATTGGAGATAAGGTGTAGTCAAAGATTTCACAACAGGAAACATCTTGAGTTGAAAAAGGAAAGAAAAGAATTTGAATCTCCAGGTCAAAGGATATTGCTGTGAAAAAATCCTTACTAATTTTTAATGTTGGCTAGATTATCTTTATATTTTAATAAAAATCTGATATATTAATAACAAATATCCCAAAAGTGAGTTAGTCCAGATGGAATTATTAAAACATTTGAGTAAGTATATGAATCTACTGTCAAGAAAAAAAAAGGAAGGAAGGAAGGGGGAAGGAGGGAGGGAGGAAGAAAAGGGGAAAGTAGAGAGAGAGAAAGAAATCTTTACAAAAAGAAAAAAGAGTTCACTACAAATATCAAGTAAAAACCAAAAATCTAAAAATAAAAAACTAATTTGGAAAAATCACAGGAACCTTTTTGTTTGCTTGTTTTATTTTTAACTTCCCCATCCAAAACTTACCATAAACAGTTACCCATTGGGTTGGAATATTATCACATGAGCTATTAAAGTCAAAGTCCCTGCCATTCCTGAGATTCTAAAATGATAATTGTGGTCTGTTGTGCATTAAGTGCTTATCTTATACCAAGTTCTATACTTATACCTCTCCACACTTATCCTATTTGTCTCTAACAGTAACACAGTCCAATTAGTATTATAATCTCCATTTCAAGATAAGGGTATGAAGGCTTTGAGAAATGAAATGTGAGAGCTAGGATTCTAACCTCATTTTAACTCAGAAGTCTGTGCTGTTTTAGCCCCAATAACAGTATACTACCTCTCCAAATGGGGAGTCACTAGAGCTAGGAAGAGTGACCCCTGGTCATCACAGGGAAACCAGGGCAGTGATCTTTCAGGACCATGTTCCATCCTGAGGGCTTTCCTCAATGGAATTTATTAACCCCTTCAGCCAGCATTCAACAAACAAATTACTATGGCCAATTGGGCATGTGGGGGGAGGGAAGTGAACATATTACCAATTTGTTTTGCTCTTGGAAAAGTACTCATTCTTTATCTGCAAGTTTTTTGAAGGTGTTTCTATACAAATGCAACCATGTTCCTCTATTTTCCCTGTCTATGTGTTCTCCCACTGTGACTACAATAGAACGTTTTCAAAACTCCCATAAGTACAGAACTCTCCAGATTGTGGGAAAATGTTCACGTTGAAGGAATCCATTTAGACATTCATACAGATATTTATTTCCTGCTACATCTTCCCCTCTCTGCAATGGAAGAATTGAGTCACCTCTCAGCTTTGTCGGTATTTTATCTCCTCAGATTGTGCTGGAGCTGCAGATTTACAAAGTTGCAGTACAATATCTCTGTTTGACCCTATAATTTACACATTTATTTGTGCTTCTATCTTCAGTACCAGATTCAGAAGTCCTTTAATTTGTTATAACATGCAGCTCAATAAAATACAATAACAATCTATATGGGGAATTTTTTTTTATATTATGCTAATTAGAGAAGCAGAAGTGACTTGATAAATACTTTTATATATAGTTTTAATAACATCCAACTTTCTCTAAGTAACCCCCCAACTTGATTTCACAGTGGCTTTGAAAAGAATTTAAATCTGATACCAAATCACAGTATTAAATTTCCAAAGTCCCCAAATTCACCTTTAAATTCCTTTCATCCTTGTCCGCTGGATTATGACTTTCATCCAAAAGTTCTCCCACAGCTTTGTGGTCCCAGAATCAAGAGAATTCCTCTTTACGTTGGACCAATATTTTGGCCAGTAAAATGAAAGTTGCCTGGATATTCATCTCCAATCATGCTGTTATAATTAGTCTGAAATGGAAAGGACCACCCTTCATTTGGACTATGAGAGAAATAGTCTCTTTAAAAAATATGCATGGAAATAATGGGGTAATGGCGAATCTTATCTGAGGCCTGTGCTTACAGGACAAAAACAAACAAACAGAAAAACACTGAAAATTAGGTGTGAGGGCAGGTCAGAGAATGTTAGTCATCAATTTTGTCTAACCATTGCCAAAGAATTGGTTTGAATATTTTTAAATGTAGTTTTGGCTTTCTGTAGACACAGCCATGGTAACAAGATATTTTTTGAGTGCATGAAGCATTTAATTAGAGCCAGTTGAATGCCTTGTCATCAGACACAAATCATTTCTCCATTTATCATTCATTCTGTGGCTGAACTCTACTATGCATCAGAAGGACACTATGCTAAGCCCTGGGAAATATCTTGATGGAGACGCTTGTACTCTCAGGGGCACTTACATGGTGTTTGTAAATAAATTAATGTGTTGTGCTTTTAAGAAGGAAAAAGACAGATCTTTTTCATAAAGTTTAATAAGTAATATAGTTTCAAATTTGCCCAATTCGTACCAAGGGGTGGCTAGTATTTTGGTGGGCTCTGATGCTAAGCTACCAAACTGTTGAATAATAAATAATATTTCAACATATAGCTCCTCCCCAACATGCCCTTCAAAATCCAGGCAACTCCCACCGATGTGCACAAAAAGAGAGAAACTATGATGTGGTTAATAAAATGGCAAATTTTTAAAAACACCATTTACCCCTGCCTTTGTGCTTGCATTTATGTATGGGCGTTTTTTATTTCGGGGGAATTCATTTCAAATGGAATCGTGTAGTCATGCTGTGAAGATGTGACTCAAGAGAAAGCTGGCAGTTTTCCAGTTTCCTACTCCTGCCCCTGCTCAGCAGCACCTTCAACCACATCCACCCTGGGACAAGTCCATCCTCTCTGATTAAGACCAAGTGCCTTTTTATAAATCTTTCCTGGAAAAGGAAGTTACTTAAAAGTCTGGTTTTCAAAGGGCTGCTGTGCAAGCAAAGTAAACAGGGAAGTTTATTGGATTAGTAAGGTTGAAATTAAGCAAATTAGTTCCCAACTCTTAATAGTAGCTACCCAAGATGTCAACAAAGCAAGGCTCAGTGTCAGTAATATTAAAAGCAAGGCCAGTGGTGCTCAACCACAACATGAATAATCCATTGGCAGAAAGTCAAGAGTTGCTTTATTTAAATTGTTTCTAAGCTCCTAAATTCTAGAGGTCTGCATGAAATAGCTCTGGATATTCTGGACTGGGAACTGGGAAAAGTATCCCTATAAAGTAATATTAGTTAGAAAAAGAATAATGGTAAAGACGATAAAAATGATTTCTCAGTTAGGTCCAGTGCCAAATTGAGAAATATACCCTAAACATTTGGTTTGCTTACTTCACCAGCCCCATTTCCCTCCTTTCACCCACATTTTTGTGATAAACGAACAGGTATCCCATGCAAGAATTAATTCTTACTCACAAAGTGTGTAATTCCATCCTTAAAGAAGCCCAGCTCCCTGCAGAAGCCTGTGTGTACAGATCATGGCTGAGATGCACTGATGACGCCTCAGATTGTACCCTCTCTCTTTATTGAAAGCAGAAGGACCTCCCCTCCTGCTCAGCCTCCTTAGTTATGAACAGTGTCGATCCATTTCCTGTTCCCCTCTGTTAATTCATACCAGGACAGACACAAGATCAGAATGAGGGACCCTGCATTTCGGCACCTCCTCCGAGCAGTGTTGATGGGAATAAGTGTTTGCAGACTGCAGGTTCCTGTTCAGGCTACCAGAGGATGACTTTTCAATTCTTAGTTAACCAGTTCCAGCTCAGAAAATAGCCACTGTACACCAGCACTGTTCTATATCGTTGTTGTTTTTTTCTCCCTCCTTGAAGTACTGACCACCCAGCTATTATCGCTACCAATTTAAAATGAAATATGGAGAGCCTCATTTGGGTTTCAAATGAGATGCAATTGTCCCTTTGTTCTGCTGAAATCAATCAGTATCTTGCCCAAATTGGAGGGGGTGGGGGGTGGGGTTGTGATTCATGTTACCACAAGGAATGTGTTTCCAGGGGTGTTTGCTCTGCAATGAAAAAATGTGATAATCATTACACGGAGAGCCAATAATTATAAGAATTTCCTCTTGGAATCACAGAGAAGAAAATTGAAGGAACATATCAAACTCAAAAAAAGTAGCATTGAATTTCTGCCTGGTATATTAAAGCACCTGGTTGGGGCTGTAGCCACTCTTCCTTTGAATGCTGCTACATTTTAACATCATTGTAATCCTGATTGAATCTGCCACACTGTTTTGCTAAAAGTAGTGTTGTAGTTGTCAAGTCTTTTTTTTTTTTTTTCTTAAAGTGAAACAGTGTTTATTAGAAACATAGCTGAAATCATTTGTTGAAACTGCAGCATTAGATTTTGCTTGTCAACTACGACATACAACTACGTCGTCCAACTACATCGTCTATGCAGTCACCTGTAAGTGATCATTAATTCTAGCTCTAGGAAAAGGCCAGATTCAATAGAAAATGAGATCCTGTAGGCAATTACGGGCATCATCGAAAGTCATTTTGTATGTATATCATGTTGGACAATCCTTACTTAAAGAGGGGATTTCAAACTTAAGTTATTTTCCACTGCACATTCTTGACTTCCACTAGGTAAAAGCAAATGGCCAAGCAGGTAAGGAAGATGCTATCTGCCCAACTCAAGAAAGACTGGCCTTATTTTTGCTTTCTCTACATTATGCCCATGGGTCTAAGTATATTAGTTTTAAATCCAAGGAAATTTTTTTCCAAATAAAGGCTATTTGCTTTTCTAGTCAGGATGCCCTAAACCTCTGCTAGAATCTACCTTCAGTTTCACTCGCTGAATCTCTGCCCCCTTCAATTCTAAAGGGATGAATCAAGCAAAATGAATTAGGCTCATAGCCCTGAGTCTTCTGGCTGAAAAGGTGGCAGAATGCCTCTAGCTGCTCATATGGCAATTACCTTCCACTGCCTTCTCCTGGCTGATTTCACCAAAGACTCAATCAAGACTTCTGAATGAAGTCTTCAAACCTCCAAATGATTCTCCTATAGAGAAACCCAGGGCATTGCTTTGGACCTTCATTAAATATTGTATCTATTTCTACTCTTCCTTTACTTTTACTTACTTACTCTTGACTACCCAAAGAGAAATCTTGCATAGGTTAACTGGCAAGCCCTGCTAGAGCATCTGGATGGGTGAAAACCAAGCTTAGGCATTGTAACAGAGGAAGAAGGGAAGAGAACTAACATCTATAGAATATTCCCAATGCATGGATGGCCCTTCAGAGACTATCACATTGTATTCTCAGGACAAACTCAAAAGGTAGGTGGTTTTATTCCCTCTATGAAGTGTGAAAATGCATCAGAGAAGGAAAGCAACTTTCCCGAGACATGATGTTAGTGGCAAAACTGGAATTCATATTTAACTCTGTTCCACTTCAAAGGCACACCCTTTGCCCTAAACCAGGCAGCCACTCATTTCATGGCATCCATTGAAGAGAGGGGGGGTGTAGATAACATCAAGTAGAGTCCTTCATGTTATAGCTGAGGAATGTGAGGCTTAAGTGACTCATCTAAGGTCAGAAGACATAAGACCAGACGTAGTTGACTTTGTCATGGTCACTAAACAGTACCATTTAAGAACCAATGCACTCTTAAGACATTAGGCCTACTAATCCCAGATGTGCTCACTTAAAACACTTCCCTGAATTTTTCCTGAAATTTTTTGCCTTATAGATAAGGTTTTATTTTTCATTTAAAAGTGTACTTGGTCATTTATAGTGATGAATTCACATAAAGCGCCATACTTAATAATTGGGGTTTTAAGAGAGAAATAATGCTTTCCTTAAAATGATGATGATGATGATGATTTATGTGGTACTTATGTAATCCACTTAACTTTATGTAGCGTTTATAAAGCTTCTTTTCTTGTCTCTCCCTAAAACTCTTTCACCCGTATTATTTCATTTATTCCCCCAAAGAACCCATTAGATTAAAAAAAATCTGAAACAAGACAAACCTTGCAATTTTGTATCATTTTTAAAATGGATTTTAAATTTCTCTTTTAATATGATAAAATAATATGGAATCCAGTAAAACTATAAGAGGAGGTGAGAATATGCTTAGGGTGAAGATAGGGGAGGAAGAACTGATGTCAAATCTGTGTGGATATTTGCATGAGAATTTGAATATTGGAAAACTGATCTGAGATTCCTTCCTGTAGATAACAGACTTGAATAAATTCATGGAAGGAGAACGCAGGGTCAAATGGAAGAGATTATGACTCACTAAGAGGCAGGCAGATGGGACAGATAAAACCTTTATAGAAACATACATTAAAAACTCCAGCTCCAGAAAAGCTACACACTGGCAGGGCTCACACAGCCGAGGGTCTCTAGGGACCCTTTTTATGCACGCACACCAAGAGTGCCCTCTGTTGTCTGCCAGGAATATCCCATCCCTGCTAGAGTTTTTATTCTTTGCCCATCAATGTTTGTCCACACCTGACAAAGGGCCTGGAAGATGGTTCATATACTAGTCTTAGGGTTTACTGAATCCATTGCAGAATATTAGAATTTTTAGAAGCTTTAAAGTCACCTGATAAAAATTTCCATTTTACCATTGGGGAGAGGAAGGCTTAAAAGGGGAAGAGTCACATCTAAGAGCATATCAAGGTAGTGACAGATCATGGTTTTGAACCTAGAGAATAGACTAGACTAGACCCAGTCTAGTGCCACCTCCTATGCAGCCTCCTCACCCTTATTTTACCTCCTTCTAGCTCTTTAAGGTTGGACAATACCTGTGACATAGAATAATAGGCCCATGGAATGCTTTGAATAGAACGAACTCAGAGATAGTAGCTCAAACCTCCATATATTTCCAAAAATAAACTGAGATTTATGAACCTACCAAGGCCACTCAAAGAGGAGGGAAGGCCCAGGACTCCAAGTTTAGTTCCCTTTCTACAACACCATGAAAGGAAAATAAGGAGAAAAGGGTAAAATGTGCTCATTTCTCATTTCCAAGATGTGGCTTTCTCCTTCAATTTTGTGTATACACCGTCTTCCACTCTCACCCCTTTATTCTTTATTCTTTGGCTCATAGGTTCAGGGCATACAATTAAACATGACCAAACCATTGATAACCCAAATGGATGGAGCTAAGAAAGGAATGCAGGTTGAAACCAAAGGATGATGACCTGCAGGGATGGTTGTCATTCAAGATGAGATGGCACAGCTGGCTGGGTGAGGCTGATGTGTTTGAGTATGGAAGCCAGGCAGGTACCATGTCAGGCTCCTGCCTGAGATGAGTATCAGAGTACTTCTCTCTGCTGTTACACAAAGTGGTGATAGGGAATAAAAATGATCACTCCTGATAGTCCCAAACATATTCCCAAGCAACAGTGTTCCTCGTTTTGCACAGTAGGGAGGTGGGGAGCCCCTCAACTGGCTGCTGCTCAAAACTACCTCCCGTTTGGGCTGTATCATCATACCTTGTGTCTGAATTCCTCAATCCAACCTATCCTTATCTATTTTTTTATACTAGACCTTGGGGCCAATGTCACTGTAGAATCGGCTCTTGTTGAAGAGAGTAGAAAGAGAAATGGAGAGATCTAAGATTCCAAGAGCTGCCTGTGTTCCAGGCACTGGTTTAGGTGTTTTCTATACATTATTCTTTTTAATCATCACTTCTCTTCCTTTAGGCGGTGTCATTATCCTGAATATACTACAGATGAATATGCAGTGGGGTGAATTACCTTGCCCCAAGACTCAGCTGTGCTTGAGGCAGAGCTGTAATTTGAACCTTGGATAGCAAACTGGCTTGGTTAGTCTCATTGACCCGAACATAGAGGCGCTGCCTCTTACCCTTCTCCTCACTCCTGGCCTTGGTTTGTGGACACCTCTGGCTACCTGGTTGGCGTACCTACTGTGCTTATCTGCATTGGCTGTGTATCTGGGCTTTGTCTTTGGTTTTTCCAAATGTGCAGCTTGGATTGACCCCTCTCTTCCTAATTTCCCACCATTTTCTGTCCCTCAAGTCCTTTCTTACCTAACTAAAACCATGAACCAGCCTCTTTTAGTATATGGAAAAAAACACCCAGATTCCTCTACCTCTCAAAGGTAATCCCAGCATCTGAGGAAGAGTCAGTGGGCATGGTGGGTGGGAGGAAAGCCATAGGTGAAAAGTAACTGTGGTGGATAGGCCTGAAACAAAGGACACAGTGGCTCCAAATGCCACTCTGGACACTTAGTAGCTAACTGCCTTGGATAAGAGCATTAGTTCTCTATGCCACCCATGCCTTCATTGGGATAAGAATATCCACAGTTCAGGGTTGCTTGGGGATTAAATGAGATAACAGTTGTAAACTGCAAAGCATACATAGCAGGAACTCAATGTTAGCTTCTTTCCCTTTGTGTTCCCTGGGAGGCAGAACCAATGATTATCCAAAACGATTTCTTCCCATGTTTTGTTTTCCTTATGGGCTCTATAGAGACATCTATATCTGACAGAAATTAGATGCACAAGTCTCTTTTGTCCCAGAGGAGCTTTACAGACAGTTTACTGTTTAAGCATATACCAGACCCTGGGTTTCTCATGTGGTCTTCAGAGTACCCACATTACAATAGAAAATGCACTTGAGAAATTGGAGCTGACGAAGTCTCGAGCTGGTTCTCCCACTAATTTCCATCCCTGTGCCATTTACTAAAAGTGATACAGGTGGGTGGAAATCAGGTGAGGCCTGCCTCTCAGAAGTAACCAAAGATGCCTGCACAACTGAGTGTGTCACTCGGCCTATTCTTCCTGGGAATGCCAAATGCAGTCAGGTGTGGGGCCTGGGCTTGTAGGGATACCCAAATATTTTCTTGGAAAGTAATCTCAGTTTATTAGAGGTCCTTGCCTCAATTCAGAGTATAGATTTTTGAATGCGTTTGCTGACAGATTGACCTGGACTATGTTTTCCCCTTATTCAGGCAGCGATCGATCTTTATCAAAAGGATTTGTTGACTGACGGGCTTTCAAGGTTCTAATGTGCTGTTTGATACTTTTAAGAGACATATGCCCCTTTGTATAACAAAACTATCTGATAAAAGAGGGAATGAAGCTCAGGTTTTCAGGAGCATCTCAGCCCTTGGCAGCTTTGGTGACCGCCAGGGAATTTTGTTTTTATTTGTCTGTGATAGAATCCTTACAACCCTTGGTGAAATTGTTTTCGAATATTCAAGTTTCTAGACCATATACTGTGTTTCTAGGCCTAAGGGCCTAAACTAAACCTAGATTGTGTTTCCCTCAGGTAAGTACTTCCAGACACTTTATCCTCTCTGCCTTTGCAGCCCTCTTCTCCTCGTTACTGTACTATGTAACACTAGATGCGCATTATATTCCACATAAAAAGCCATTTCTCCAGCATCTTGTCATCGTTTCATGGACGCTGCTTTGAAGCCGTGTTGAGTTCTGAACTCAGAGCCTAACAGCAATGGCTCAAGTGCAGTGTGTCGTATTATTTACTCAGATGGGGTTAATTGTTGGATAAAAGAATGGTCTCTTTCACTTTACCTTTTTGCATCTCTCTCACACTGGTTATGGAAGACAGGGAAGTCTATGATAAATATCAAACTTTCTAATCAGAAACGAGTATAGTCGTATTTGAAATCTTGAACTTAATCCAGAATCAGGAAATGTAGCCACTTGTGTTACTGTCGCTGAAAGAAGAAAATGACCTTTTTATTGTAGCTGACATTCACTATTGTACTTGGGAGCTACAGGGAATGGAGCAAGTAAATGTAAAGACTTAAGTACGTTTTTCCTTTTAACAGGAAGGATACAATTTGATGTGCAGGAACCATCATCTCCATTCATTTTCAAGGAATTCTTACCTAGAGCGAAGCCTGTACTGAATCCTAAATATATATATATATATATATATTTCCTAAAACTTTATATTGAGTTCCTTAAGGCTTTTGATTTCACAGTGGCTGACAACTATCGAGGTCTAACTTGCAAAGAATATAACTTGCACAAACCTTAAGTGCATAGCTTGATTAATCTTTATGTGTATATATGCCCATATAACCACTGCCCAGATCAAGGACATTTCCAGTACCCAGAAGGTTCTCTCTGGCCCCTCCTAGCCAGTGCTCTTAAAGGCAGCCACTATTATAATTTCTGTCACCATAGAGAGCTATTTTTCATTTTCTAATTTCATATCAGTGGAGCCATATCATATGTACTCTTCCTGACTGACTTATACTCAGAATGACGTTTTTGAGTTTCATCCCTGTTGTTTGTTTCATGTAGCATACCACTAGCTTTTCAGACATCGTATAATTTTAGAGAAAAATTATTGAAATGCAAGAGATTTCCTGAAGAGAGATTTTCATGGCAGCATCAGTTAAAGAGGATTTTCTGTCTTATACCCCAATCTATTTAGGTCTTAACTGTGGTAGTATAATAAAGAGGTTGAGGGAAACTTTTACATATATGCTTGTAAATACATATAATCTATGTATTTACATATATACATATATAAACATACAAAAATTTATTTACATCCCAATGAAATATCATCCACAGGCAAGTAATTTGTCACTAAAGTCGAGTCCAGTTCCGAACAGCTGCTTTTATAGGTCTGCATGTGGAAAAATCCCTCCCAGAAATAAGCTATATGATAGAATCAAGCATCAGCACTTGAGCTGCCCAGATGCCTAAGAAGTATATGCAGGTTATGAATTTTCTGTTTTTAGGAGGTACCAGGACTTGAACCCACAACCTTGTACATGGGAAGCAGGCACTCAACCACTAAGCTACATCCACTCCCCAGTGAGAGTTGGTTTTTTTCATTTGTTTGCTTTTAGGAGGTATCAGAGATTGAACCTGGGACCTAGTATGTGGGAAGCAGGAGCTCAACCATTTGAGCTATATCTGCTCCCCCAGGGTAGGATTTTGAAATTATTTTATGGCATATATATTTATTAAAGCTGTTGCAAACTCTTTTACTATGGGCTTATTACTCTGAGTTTTGTTGGAATTGACAAACTGATAGAGGCTAGTTCTTCTGTTAATTCTTTCAATCGTTAATTCCTTAAGCATTTTTTTCCCTTCTTTTGACAAGCATTATTGAGTATTTTCTATGGGTCAGGGACTGATCTAGGCACTGGGAATTCAGTGGTAAACAAGACAGATTAGGTCTCTTTTCTCATGGAGCATATATTCTAGTTGGGGATTATTATCAGAAATAATAATCATTTCTGATAGTGATCAGTGCTAAGAAGCTAATAAAAATAAGCTAATGGGGGAAAAGAGAAATGGTGGAGGTGGGGGCAGTTTGAGGCAGAGTGCTCAAGGAGACCAGTGTGGAGAATGATATTGGAGAAGAAAATAGGGAGAAGGGGCTGGTTATGCAAATATTTAGGGTAAGAGCTTTCCAGGCCATGGGGATATCAAGTGCATGGGCCTTGAGGCAGAAACAAGCTGGGCTGGTTTAAGGGACAGAAAGAAGGTCAGTGTGGCTAGAGCCTGGTAGGAAGAGGGAAACAGTGGGAGATCAAGTCAGAAAGTAGGCAGCAGGGTCCAGTAGATCCCGAGCAGGAGTGTGGCGAGCACCTTTTAGTTTCAAATGTGGTGGGATGTCATGGGGGAGTTTTAAGCAGGGGAAGTGACATGATCTGATTCTATTACTAAAAATTCGCTCTGGCTGTTGTGTGAAGACTGGATGGTAGAGGGACGAGAATGGGAGCAGGGAGACCAGGCAGGAGCCTGTTATTGAAAGGTGACTTTGGCTTAAACTTAGATAGTAGCTGTCTTAATTTTGCCAGAGCTGTGGTAACAAAGTACCACAGACTAGCTGGCTTAAACAACAGAAGTCATTGTCTCATGGTTCTGGAGGTCAGAAGTCCAAACTCAAGGTGTCAGCAGGGCCATGATTCCTCCTAGATGAAAGAATCCGATTCATGCCTTTCCCTTGGCTTCTAGGAGGTGGTCGGTAATCCATGGCATTCCTTGGTTTGTGGCAGCACAACTCAATCTCTACCTCCATTCCTCCATCATATGGCTCTCTCTCTCTCGGTCTCTCTCTCTCTGACTCTCTGTTTCCAAATTTCCTCTCCTTATAAGGACACCAGTCATAACAGATTAGGCCCTAGCCTAACCCAGTTTGGCCTCATCTTAACTAATAACATCTTTAAAGATCCTATGTACAAATAAGTTCATTCACAGGACTGGGAATCAGGACCTGAACGTGTTTTTTTGTGGGGACACAATTGAATTCATAACAGTAGCAGTGTGAAGGAGTGAAATGATAAGACACACAATATTTATTTATTTATTTATTTTATGGGGTGGGGGGTAGTGAAGCCCACAGAACTAATGAAATCAACAGCCTAATGAATTGGATGTAGGGTGTGAAAAAAATAGAGGATAACTTTGTGGATGTTGACCCAATAACCAGGTAAAAAGTGGGTCCATTAAATACATGGAGAGAAATGGAGGGTTACAGGTCAAAGTGGAAATTAGATTACCTAGAGTTCTTTTGAGCTATGTTATGGTTGAGATGCCTATTAGGTTTAAAAGCAGAAACAAAGAAGCTGTTGGGCATAATCATTTGGACCTCAGGGAGAAATCAGGCCTGGAGAGAAAAATGTTGAAGTCATCAATATAAAGTTGGTACAAAAAGTCATGGGATTGGACAGGATTCCTTAGCAAGAGAGTATGGAAAGACAAGACTGAGTCCTGGGGAAAGCTCTATTGACTTCTTTGTCATCATCATCTTGATAATTATCATGATCATCACCATCATTTATTGAGCATATAGTATGCATCAGGAATTGTGCTACACACAAGAAACAGAAAACAATGCATTCCTTGCTTTAAGGAGGAGAGAGGACACAATTATGAACTGGAATATTAATGAAATGATGGTGGTTAACTCAGAGGACAATGGAAACAACAGACTTAGAAGACAGGGCAGGCTTTAAAAAGGAATTGACAATTGAATTGAATGTTTGGCTCCAGAGTAATAGGGCCCATGAAGAAAGACTTTGTCAGGTAAATATCTACATTTACAAAAGCAAGAGAAACAAAAAGGCAGGGAGAGATCCTGAAGCTGAAAGTAGTTCTAAATGAATATGGTGTAGGGAATGGACATGCAGGAGGTGAAGCTGAGAAGTAAGCAGAAGCTAGGTCATCAAGGCCCATAGACACCAGGCCAAGAAGGTTGAAACTTTATCTTGAAGGCAGTGGAAGAGGGACAAGTAGTAGGACAAGATACATTTTAGAAAGGAAAAGGATCTGAAGCTAGAAAGAACATTGTTCAAATCCTGACTCTGCTACTTAGCTTGGTGACACCAGAGACACTGCTTGCCCTATCTAAGCCTTAGTCTCCACACCTGTAAAATGGGGAAAACAAGAAACATATGGCAAGGTTGTTGTGAGGATTAACGATAATAAGTGTACATCATTTGTGCCCAGTGGGCAAAAATAAATGGTGGTGATTATTTTTGCTATTATTGTCACTATTAGTATTAGACTTACAATTTAAAAGATGTTTCCTAGAGAAAGGATTAGAGGATTCTGAGACCAGAAATTACTGTCTTAGTGTGGATAGGAAATGATGAGCACCTGGTGGTGGGGAGGAGGGGACAAAAAGAGGACTGGCCAAGAGAGGAGGAATGGGGAAGGAAGGGAGGAGTCTAAAATGACTCAAGTTTTGAAACTAGGCCATTGAGTAGGGTGGTGCTAAAGCTCTTTAAAATCGGTAATTCTGGAAAATGAGAATGTTTTGTGGGAGGAAGGGGATGAATTCATTTGTAGATGTATTATTTTGAGAGACATGTGAAACCTGCAGAAAGAACTGGGCTGGATGTAGAGATTTGTGTCCGTTAGAAGGACAAAGGAGAATGTATTGGGTGAGAATAAAAAAGCGTGGATTGTAAGGCCCTGGGGAACAGTGAGATGTAAGGAATGAAGCTCGAAGTCCAGGCATGGAGACTGGGGAGTGGTCAGAGACGCAGAAGCTTGTGCCCCTCACACACATGCTCTACCAATACTTTTTACTTCTTAGAGTGAGGAAGAAGTATTTGTCCCCTCTTTTTTCCCCTTTTTTCAAGTTCAGAGTGGGAAAGACTGAGCCTTGGCAAAAATCTTACAGAGTTTGGACACTCTTCCAACCTCCATTTCAGTTCCTCTCCCTTTCTTTCTGGCTCCTGTGTACCTCAACTGCTGGGTCTCCTGGGTCCCATTCATACAGTACCCATGGGATTGCAGAACTCAGAGCTGAAAGGGACCTTATAGATCATCTAATTGAACCCCAACTTCCTTATGTGAAAAGAGAGGAAACAGAGCCTCAGAGAGAGCAAGAACTTCAATAGGTTGATATGTTAATGAACATAAGTAAAACAATGCCCCATGAATCTTTACTCAGCAATGCAGCCACTTGTAATTATTCAATAATAACAGCTTGAGGTGAAGGTCCACTCTGGACATCTAACCCAGGACTCGAATCCTGCCAAGCTCAAACCTAGGAGCAGGAATCTAGACACCAGAAGCAAAGAATAAGAGAAGGATAAAGCCCCGCTTCCAAACAAAAACACTGTTAAAATACAAACCTGGAAGTACTTAAAGGAATAGGAAATACAAGGAGGATAATTATGAGTTCCCAAGATCATCTTTTGAGGAAAACAGCTCTGCAAAGGCCCTGGATGATGTTGAAGAAGAAAAAGGGAAGACAACATTTAATTTCTGTTGCCTTCGAGATCCACAGAATCAAAGGAAGTTGTGCCATGGAGCATTAAAAATCTTTTGTACTGGTTTATTCAGAAAAATCAGGCTGGAAGTGGACCTGGGATGGGATGATGGCTTCAACTACCTGGTAGACTAGCAGAAATATTTCTAGACTCAATCATTAGTTTTTATGGTGGAGATAGCTAATTACCTACCCCACATCTATTCTCCCCTTCCTTCTTAGAAAAAGAACGCTAATTTTTAGTGGGACATGTTCCCACGTGGTCAAAAGACTCCGTATTCCCTGCAGTGGGAATAAATAGAAAGAAAAGCTTCTTCAAAGGAAAGGTATTTATCCTTCTTTTCCACTTTCTCCATCCAAAAGCCTTCCACATAGAAACGATGTCCTAATTCGTGTGGCCATCTTGGCCTATGAAGACGAGGGCCACAGAGGAAGCAACCACACTGGCCCTGGACTGTTCACCTCTGATTTCCCATACACAAGAGAGAAATAAATGTCTATAGAGGTTAAGCCGCGTTGTTTTTTTCTGTTAATGCCTCCTAACCATCCTTACCAATGGACTTCTTTTGTTTTGTTGGGTTTTGAGCTCTTACTGGAGTAAAAGCTATTGGTGGTTCTAACTTAAAGAATATGCTCAAGAAGTAATATATAACATTTAACATAATTAATCATGTGTTTGCTACATATAAAAGATTACCTTAAGTTTGAAGAGTGATTTACATTTTACAAAGCACTTTTCTTATTTGATTTTTAATACAACCCTTTATTTTCTGGCTGAATTACTTAAAATTGGACTTTTAAAAATGGATGACGTACATATTCATGTTAGTATGGTAATTTCTAGTTTGCCACTTAGCCATATCTTAGACAAAGATTCCTAATCTCTAGGATTAGATTTTTCTCATCTGCCAATTATGGATAATGATTTCTTAACTATAAAGTTTGAGCAAATGAAAAGAGGCAATACAGCATAGTGATTAAATTATTAATTCTACTCTCCAAATAGAGTTTGAGCTAATGCAAAGAGGCAAAGTGGCCTAATGATTTCAAGTATTAATCCTAATTCCCAAGTAGTGTGTGACCTCAAGCAAATTATTTCTCTGTGTCTTGATTTTCAAGTCTGTAAAGTGGGGATAATAAATGCACATGCCACTTAAGGGTTTCAAGAAGAGTAAATGAAATAATGTATGTGAAGTGCTCAGCAGAGTCCCTGCCACAGAGCACAGGCTCAAGAAGTGTTAGCTAGTTTTCCCAAACTGCCTAGCGCAGAACCTTGATATGTCACAGCCACCCAACACACTGTACTGTCTCTGCTGTACATCTTCTGCAATTCTAAGAAATGTCAGACAAATTCTTAAATCATGGTGATTATTGAACTCTTGTAGTACGTGGAGGTTCTGGCTCAGTTAGGTGGTTCCTGATAGGAGGCGCAGGGGCCCAAGGCTGGAGCTAGAGGAGGAGACCTGGCCACCTACCATGCTCCTCTTCTGGGCCACGGAGGAGGTCTTAGGTCCTGAGCCAGCAAAAGAGCTTTGCACAACAGCAGACAAAAAAAAAAAAAAAAAATTCTGTATCCTTCATGCTCCCCAGGGGCACACCAAAGTCCTAAGACTACTATTTGATTGAGTCGGCTTCCAAGATCATTCAGAGAATAATCAAGACTTTGGGGGAGTCTCTGGGAATAAGTGCTCCAGCCCTGATGGATGACTGGGATGGACTGGGAAGACGAGCACAGCCCCATGTGGACTGGGCAGGGATGACACAGAGAGAGAGAGATGGGCTCCCACAGAGGCCAGGAACCCTTCAAAGAAACACATGCACATAGCCACTGGAGGCTACTGGTGACTCCAGGTGGGAGACCAGATGAAGGAAATGTCAGGAATGTGCTTCGCATACCCAGCACTGAAGATAAGGCTTGTTGAAAGGGTCTTCTGTGAGGCTACCACAGCTGTCCTGACTTTTCAAGGAGGCCTCTGCCTATGAGCCCCATACTGTCATTTACCAGTGGCTTGACCTGGGAGAAGCCACTGACTGTACAGAGCAAGGCTTCTGGAATGGGAGTCAGGCCTGGATATAATGCACTAGCTCTGTGATCTTTATTCAGCAAGTCATGTAACCACTCGAAGTCTCCTTTTACTCATGTATAGTGTGGCTATCATAAAACCTGTATCAACCTTAGAGCAGGGCTCAAGGGCAGCACCGGTCCATAGAGTTCTCTGCAGTGATGGTACTGTCCTACACTTGCATGATCTAGTACAGTAGCCACTAGCCATGTGTGGCTAATGTGATTGAAGAACTGAATTTTAAATTTAATTATTTAAATAGCCACATGTATATAATGGCTACCTACTGGAAATGTCCTTTATCACTGGCATATGGTCAGTGCTTAATAACTATTAGCTATTATGCTCATTACATTTTTATAGCCTCAGTTTCCTCATCTGTGAAATGGGATTAATGATAATACCTACCACCTGAGGTTATTGGGAGGATTAAATAAAAATCATTGAAGCCACCAACACAGTGCTTACCACATTGCAGGTGCTTAGAAAATGCGAGTTCCTTTCCTCTCCTGTCTGAAGTTCCTTGGCACTATCAAAATAACTGTCCAGGAATGCACAAGGCTGTTGAGAGCCTATGTTGAGATTTTTGGCAAGCAACTGATTGTTCAGTATTTGCTTGCACAACTCTAATGTTGCCTTTGCCTGACATAAAAGTCTGCTTGAGCAAGCCAGAAAAAAAATATTGGCAATGGTAAGTGCACTACAAGAGTTCCACAGATATGCATTTGGCAGAAGCCTGACTGTCCAGATCACAAACCACTAGGCAATACACCTGCTAGATGACAGGGCATGTTATTACTGTTATAAAGATATGATTTATGAGTAATCTATAACCCAGGCAAGAACTCGCTTATAGCAGACCTGTTGTCCAGACTAGTCACTGGCCCCCCAACTGCGAAAATGACAGTGCTGACTGAAGAGACAGCAGAGTAGGCCATGGAAATAAGCAAAACATTTGACCCCGTGGTCAGTGGGAGACGGAGACTTGAGACAGGAAAAGAAGCTGGGTTATGGCTACTTATCCAGATGTTGCAAAATGGCTGGTGTGACAGAAGAAACCAGAACAATGGCAGGTGTGTTGGTCTCTGAAGGGGTGGCTGCTTAGCCTTTCTAACAGCAAGGGAGGTTTTAAGCAATATCTTGTCTGTAAGGGGTCAGCAGGAGAGAAGGGATATGAGAGGTGGTCTCAGGAGAGGCAGCTTTGCTCAAACCGCCTTCCTCCCCGCCCCACCCCACCAAATTCCTAGAATCTGCTTGCCAGTTCTTAAAGCACAGCTAGAAATTGGTTTCTTTCATTTAAGGATGCCCT
>JAQZBX010003257.1:37669-66528 GCA_029593785.1 Cabassous unicinctus
TTTTTTTTTTTTTGAGATGGTAGAAAAGAGTTGAAAAGGGGAGCTTTCCTACCACAGCTGTACTCTAGAAAACACTTATTGCATGGCAAATGAAAAACCTGCAGCACTACAGCAGCTTTCTGAGTACGGAATCTGAATCCCCTCCTCCTTCTCCTCTTTAGTCTCATCATCATCATCATCATCACCACCTGCAAGTCATCAGTCTGCTAGGTTACTTACCAACCTGTACTTTATAATTCTCACAGGATTCTTACAATGTAAGTATTGTTAGCCTCATTTTACAGATGAGAAACTAGGACTTGAGTAAAGTCAAGGTCACATAGCTAGTAAGTGGCAGAGCCAGGATTCAAATCCTTATCTGTTTCCTACAAATGCCCATGAACTTTTCATGACCAAACTGTGTCTCATAATTAAAAAAAAAATACTTTTCCTGCCTCCAGCACCACCCACTTCTTTCAGTAGATGCCTAATATGTCTAATGTGACTGAGGAAATGAATTTTCACTTTTATTTAATTTTTACTAATTTAAATTTAAATAGTCACAGGCTAGTGGCTACCTTACTGGACAGCACAGCTCTAGGGACTAAAGGAGACGTCTTTATCCCTGTGCCTGGCATCTAGTTCAGCACTTGTCTAGATGGGAACTGCTGCTTGTCCTTATGTTCTGACTACAACCCGTAGACAATTTCACATCAACCTGTTATTTCAAACACCCAGTCAAAACCAGAAAATATTAAATAATAATTTATGACGGCTCTGTGGGTGTTCATACTCTCGTGCTGACTTGTTTGAATTTGTAACCTATTACTGCTAACTGCTTTTAAACCCATTTAGTAGCATCCATTCCATTCTCTGCCCACACCCATATCCACCAGCATAATTTTTACCTTTATTTCAAAGGTCGCCTCCTATATGGTTCTTTCATTATAGGCCACTTCACATACCTTAGGAAAAAAGTCGAATTCTAACCACTCCGCACCAACAAAAATAAGTAAATGAATCTACAAATAAAATGATTCACAGCTTCGTTAAATAAAAGAATGAACAGTAAAATCACATATGGGGATGAATTCCTCCTAACCTGGCTTTGGTGGGCACCACTAAAATCATATTTACTGCCAAGAACAAATTATATAGACAAAGTCTATGTTATCCCAGTGGACAAACTGATACAGACAGACAGACAATTATGAGTCAGCCACACACAGGATGGATCACCTTGATGGATTCAGCTGCCCAAACACCTGGATAGGTCGGCGCCAGGGCTCCAGTTTTCCTGGCAGCTTGTTTGTCAGGACAATGAAAATGCACCCCAAACCCACAGATTACCGGTTTCTTTGTTGTTAACCTCCAGGCTCTCCTGTGCATCAACTCTGCCAAAAGTTTTTTACTTTTTTCTTTATTTTTAAAATCTACAAAGAGGTGGAAAATGCTCCTCTTACTTACTTCTCAGACATTGGTTTGATCTCTTTTCTTACATGTCAGCTTGTCCATTCCAAACCATTTATTCTACTTAACATTGTCAATATTATGACTTCTCAGTGCTTTTTACATGCATTATCTTATGTGGTCTCTTAAAAGCCTGTCAAGGATATATAGTTATTTAAAGGAGGAAACTGAGATAAGAGATGATATAATGTGCATTCATCTAATTGAACACATTTTCCAGGCCTACTGTGTGCAGGCCCTGAATCAGTGCTTGCTCCAAATTACTGTCTTTGATCTTGAGAACCATCCTAGGGCATAAGTCTTATTCTCTTTATTTTGTAAGTCCTAGCTGAGGGAATTTAAATAGCATCTCCAAGTTTATAATCATAGCAAGCTAGAATTTGAGTGCGCTCACATTGGAACCCATGTCTGTCTAACTCCAAAGGCCGTGGTTCATTAGTGTTGCCATATGTGAAGTGGAAGAAATATGATTTTTTTTGTTTGTTTTTATCCATCCCTTTACTTAAATAAATACTATGCCTAAAACTTCCTGCAATGGGAATGGGGCTTCTCTCTCACTGATCTAATTCTAAGGTAATTGTGATGTAACCAATTCCATTACTTCAATTCAGTTCAATAATTCAATATATATTTGACTATTCCAAGGTGGAAATTCTCTGAATCAAACTGTGGTTAAGAATGATCCATTATTTGAAACTTCATAACTCAAAGCACGCTAAATAACAATCGGCAAGGCTAAACTATGCCAGCCAGAATGTTAAGAATCCAACTGCGTGATAAAGACAGAAGTTCATAAAAACCTCTCAGGGAAACTATAGACAGATAAACCTCACTGCCAGCTCATCCTTCAAAGTAGCTATCAGCTTTGCCCTTTTTCTACTCTTCCCTCTGCCATCTCAAGCCCTCATCCCCTCACCTCTGGGCCATTACAAGAGCTCTAGAGATTACCCCAAATCTGGACACCCGTGGAGCTCTGGCCCTTCCAGACTCTGGTGAAAATTTTCCTTTTATCCTATGCTCTTCTGATCAAGAATTCCCAAAGCAGACCCTCTGAGATACACAACTGTAGGAGACGGCATTCACCTTGTAGAGAAGGGGAAGGGAGGGTTCCATGGCCTTGACTCTTGCTTATGCTAGAATAGCTCTCCTTTTACTGCTCCAAGATTTGGTTTACAAAAAGTAAAGGCCACCAGCCTCTCTCATCATGTGCAGACCCCTTCATTTGGCTCTGAAGGTCTTCCCTTATCTGGACCTTTTCCTACAGGCATGAGTTTTAACACCCAGTGATGAGACTGATATATCATTGTAGCTCATGGACCTTGTTTTAAATATTTTGGGCTATAACTAACCACCTCATCTCCCACTATCCTCAGCCCAGAGGCCATCCTCCTAGCAGCCAGGGAGGTCCTTCATGGTCCACAAGCTACCATACCACAGCCCCACGTCATGACCTTTGCTTATGTGATTCCCAGACTTATGTGCTTGTCAAAGTGCCAGCTCCAGCTTTTCTCTTCAGGATCAAGGACCTACCTCCACTGGATCTCTCAGTTCAAATTCCCTATAAGACTAATTGGTGGTGGTATAGCCATTGCATTGGTAAGTCATAGATAGGCCTTGTATCCACTCAGGTCTAATCATGTGCTATGGAGTTTAGCACCTAGGCTGGTCCCTTTAACAGCAGCAATGGGAAAGGAAAGTTCCCAGAGTAGGGCATTATTGGCAAGGTATACACCCAAGACATATCTATCGCAACGCTGTATGAAACCTAATTGCCTGTTTACTTGTCTGTCTGCCCGACTATTCAAAAAATGTCTTTTATTTTAGTGTCTATGCCTTGCTCTCCTGCATCTAGCATGAGCTTGGTATAGAATATTCAATAAATGTTTGTAGAACAAATAAATTGGTGCAGTGATAGATAAAGGGATAGATAGAGAGGTGGATGGAGTATTGATGAGTAGATAGATGGATATAGTGTAGTGTTGTGGTTGAGAGCATGAGCTCTGGAGCCAAATTGCTTAAGTTCGAATCCTGACTCCGTTGCTCTCTAGCTGTGTGACCTTGGAAAATTATTTAACCTTTCTTGGCTCAGTTACCACATCTTATAATAGGAATAACAACAGTACCAACTTTATAAAGTTTCTGTGAGAATTAAAATAAATTAACACATAGAAAACACACAGAACAGCACCTGGAATATGGTAATCACTTTTTGCTATCATTATTACTATTACTATTGAAGGATGAGGTCTTAGGGCAGCAGGCACATGTAAAGGCTGAAAAAAAAAAAGACTTGTTGAAATGGTTTAAGAAAATCAGAAATAACCTCAAATTAATGACAAAGGAAAACAAGACAAAAACTTGTTGCCAGCATCAGGGAAAACATGAAACTAAACCTGAAGACCACTACTCCAGTGGAAAGAAGGCATTGGAAAGAAAGATATGGGAGAAAGATACCTAGCAAGTATCTGTAACAGAACAAGACTGCGCAACTGAAATCAGCGTTACTGTTTGTTCCTGTGACTGCACTAATTGGTCTGCCCAGAGGTGGCGCCATTCTGCAATTCTCCCACTCAGAGGTGCCATTTTTTCCAATTAGCACAGAGGCCCCTTTTGCTAGTAGTAGCCCTATTTGCAGCCCTGGGAGGGTTAAAACCAAGCCCAAGACAAGTTGGTTTTCTGGAAGAGGGGAGATTAATGGGGCTACAGAAAGACGGAAGTGAGCTTGGAGCTGCCTCTGCCTCCCTTCACACATGATGTGGCTAGCAGCAAGGCCAATGGGAATGACCCTGAGTAGAGTTACATATTTTTCACACCTCCTACTAAAACTCAGCAAATGCTTGACTTGCTGTTCCCAGCACAATTTTTCTTCCTGCAAAACGTGTTGGGATTATCGCTTTTAGCCACATATGGGCTGGGGGTACTTTGTAGGAGCTCCACAGGCTGCAACTGTTCGAATCCCTATGCCTGGGAGGGGGCTTGGGGAAGCAGGGACCCAAAGTGCCTGTCCAAGAGCTCCCACGTAGAGGGCTGGTTCCCACTAATCAAATCCAGTTTCCAAGACTGACTCAAAGCTGCCATCCAAATTATTTTGAAAGTCAGGAGGTAAAATACAAGTTTCAACCCTGACACCTTCTCATTATCCATCTTCTTGAGCCATTTCAGGACATTTGGTAACATATGACTCTTCTTTCGGTCAATCCTAGATATTATCTGCTAAAATAACCCTACTGGTATGGCGGGGGTGGGGGGGTGGGATTTGAAAATATGTAACAGATGCACAGCTGCCACCTGAGATAATGCATTATGAATTCAGAACTGTCATCACCTCCCCCACCACCTCTACCCTCACCCCTGAGCACATATTTGTTCATGTGGTTTACACCTGTGGGATTGTGGGATGCAAGACGGGAGTCTGATTTCTGTTTGGGAGACAACCCAGTCTCTAACACTGATCCATGTATCTTTGTTTCCCAGGAGAAGCTTGAAATCTCTTGCCAAAATCTTCATGTGTTTCAGGTGGGTTCCAGTTCCAGGAACTCTGAGGCCTTCCTTCAATAAGTAGACCTATAACTTCTTTCTATCTCAGTCTCCCCATTTATACACTGGCATTAGGGAAGAGCAATATTTCAGTGCCTTTGTACATAATACTAGGTGGTGGTGTGTGCTTTGGAGAAAAGGGAAATGGGGAGTTCCTGGCTTATACCTATTTGAGGCAAAGACTTTGTTTTACTGTATCTAGGGGGAAGGGCCCCGCCACTGTATGATGAGAAACATCCTCTAAGTAAGCACCAGTAGGGAAGAAATAGCTGGTGAGCAGAGAAAGAAAAGCAGAAGGCTGTTCCGAGAGGTTGATGCAGGAAGGGAAGAGAGAAATGTTAGATGTCTAAGCAGAGAGGGCCCTTCTGCAAGAACACAAATGAGAAAGAATTCCTGCACATCAAGACCTTCTCACAGGTTTTAATTATATGTTGATTTGTTAACTTTATTATTATTGGGTTATTTTCCTCCTATAAATTCCATTAGAGCAGAAAATCTGTCTGTTTTTCTCACTATATATACTGCTCATGCCTAGAGTAGCACCCTGGCACATAGTAGGTGCTCAGTAAACATTTGTTGAATGACAGAAAGCTCCCTGAGTACAAGCTGCACAACTGAATAACTGGTCTCTAGAGAGCCTCTCATTCTTTCTAGGCGTGGTTTCAGACATGAATATGGAGCAAACTTGGCAATGCTAATCCAAGCCTGTGTTACTTTATACACTGAGTGGTACTGGCCACCATGAAACCTGCTGTCCCTGTCTAGGCTCTGCTTCTGCTGTCTCTGTCTCCTCCTCCTGAACAGGAATCTGATCCTGACCCACCTCAGAGCCCAAGTTCATCTCAAGTCATTCTAACTCTTAACTTCTAGAGGAAAGACAGAAACTCTCCTATCCCTTGCCCTTGGCTACATAAGCTGGCATTTCCCATCACTGTGTAGGTTTGGTGTGTGTGATAGCCCGACTGGATTGGCTGAGGCTCAGTGTTCACCAGTTGAGCTCATTGAGAGTCCCAAGGCATAAAGTCATATTCCTGAACTCCTGGGAGCATCTTGATTATGCATGTAGTCCCAACCCTGTCAACAGTTCATAAACTGTTCATCAGTTTATAAACATAGCATTTGGTTCATATATATTTGATCCTGGTTCCAATCCTTGAAAATAGTCATACATCCCTTTCCGTTTCTCTGTATCAGGAGAAGAAAGGTAGGCAGCAAGGCCACCTCTGAGGAATGCAGCAGATAACACAAGAACATTGTGTGTTCTCCTTCCCCAACAAGGGAAATCGAACTAGGAGTTTGGCTTGGAACGCCAATAAAGAAGTGTGAAGTCAGACTAGGGGTTTGGTTTAAGTGCTCAATTATTAAAGCAAGGAAGATGGATGTTTCAGCATCATAAAGGCAAAGTATACTCATATGCCTACCAGAGGGAGTTCCACAAAGTCATACCTATTTGAGGGACAGAGATTCCAAGGAAGAGAGTGAGATTTGGATGTTTCATCACAAGCCCTGGACAGAGGGATGAGCTTATAACTGATCCTCTGCCCTGAAGTTTAACCTTCATTAACTTTTGGCTTCTCTTCTGACTGCCTGGTGATGGAGGATCCTTAGCTTGATCTGTTGAGAAGAGTGTCTTGCTCTGATAGTAATTATCAGGAACCAGGCATGTGGAGTGCTCAGACCTGTAACTTGGACCACATTCCTCAGATTGCGGGCTTTCAGTTGACCACTCCTCTGCCTCTAGGCTTCCAACTTTATGAAATAACTCATAGCCAAAGAGAAAAAGTAGAACTTTTGCTTAGTGAGCCCATTGGACAATGTACCTTTACTTCTCCTGTCCGCCTTCCACCAAGTCCTCCCCCCACAAAAACTTAGGAAGTAAACACTTATTGCTAATACCTCCAAAACATAGCAAACTCTCCATCTCTCATCCCATGCACACATCTCAACACACCACACTGTAGATGAATTAGCATAATCTAAACCCATACTTTTACAAATAAGGAATGACCTTACAGAGAGTCTACATATTTAAGTCCTCTCCCAGTTCAACTCTAATGGAATGGAGGAATATGAGGTTTGGTGCAACTAGAAGAACTAGACCTGGCTCTATTTATTCCTTTCTAGTCCAAAAGCTAACAGTATATATTACCACCAAGTGCTTTATTGTTGCCTATGTACTCTGAAAAGGAAGCGTATCCCCAGATTTGATCAAGAGAAAAATGAGAGCAAATCGTTTTCACTTCTAGCATCGCAGGATTTCAAGAATTTTTAAAAATTTGAAACACAATCCTTTACTACAAGAACAAAACAATTATTGTCATTTAATTTCGTTAAAAGTGAAGCACAGTTTAGAACTAGACTTAAAGAAATTCAAACATGTAAGCATAAGCAAGTTTCTTATCCATTAATCCTTATCTGGTTTCTCCTAAATGTGAATAGAGCATTGGTCACCTCAATTAGACACTCTAAATGAAATGGTTACTGAGCCATATAGATAAATCTGGAATAGGGAAGAGCAATTGGATGTTAAAAGCCATGGCAGAAGTTGCTATCAAATTTTCATTGCCTTCCTGTCCTCACCAGCATATGAATAAGTCACTTGCATCACTGGTATAGGCAGTTAAAGAGAAGACCTTGCTATTCTCCCTGGATCCCTTACTCTTAGCTTTTTCTTACCTTCTCTCTACACCAGTGACACAGTGAGTGCTCTCATTGGCAGCATAAATGGTCTAGTTACCTTCTCCCCAGACTCGAGTGGCCCCTCCTGACGTTCTGTGAAAACATCCCTCATGCCCTCCAGCATCTGGTATAAGCAAGTGGTCTCCATAGCAGCAAATTCTATTCCACACCTGAGATATAAACTGTTTTCTTCTTTTAAAACAACCAAATCCCTTAGAGCAATTTCAAATTGAGCAGAACATGATTTTAACCCATCAATTTTGAATATGGCAGAATTGTTTCACCAATCCAAGTATCTGGCAAAACTGAACTAATCATGTTATTTAGTTATATGTATATATATTCTATATAGCATATATATGTGTATACCGGGATAGTACATGTACAGGTATGTTTTTGGGAAAAAAACCATAAAATTTGAATAAAAATAATCAGTCCCTAGCTATATTTCTTGCCAGATATTTCTGTTAATGTATGATGCTAGCTAGGCACTGGATGTCAGTTTTCTCATTCATAAAAGGAAGAGTTTGGACTAGATCAGTGGCTTTCAAACAATGGTCCTAGAGTTATAGAATTTCAGGGGGGCATCCTCATTGGATTTAGAGTGGGGTAGATAGATTTTGGGAGTTGAGTGAGTAGAGGTCACAGCTTAACACTACTTCATCCTGAGGAAATCTCTTTTTATATACGGAGCTTCTGGATAATAGTAAAACTAAATGCTTCATAGCTTAGCATTTCTTTGAAAACCATTGGCCTACATTGTCTCTGAGTTTTACTCTTCTTGCCCTTATTTTCAAAAGACTGACTAAATTTATAGCCCTTATTATACTCTTAGTCTGGGCTCTGTAAGGTCAGGGTGAATTGGGGTAATGGAGTAGAGAATTGGGCAGCATTCGAAAATTGGGTTTTAAGCAGCAGGGGTTTGGAATCCAAAAATTGGTCCATAAGATGGTCAATAATGTTTATATACTAAAGAGTTTTGTCATAAAAAATTAACTGCCCATGAAGCGCACTCCCCGCCCCCCCAACCTCCTAAGTGAACATTTTTATTATGGTTGCTAAACATGCAAACCAAGCATTTCAAGAACTTCCAAGTGGGAATGATGCTTAGATTTGTTCTGGAGCTTGAAGCGTTCTTCTACTGAAAGGAAACAAAGTAAAATGTAGTTAAGTGTTAAACAAGATGCCACTGTCAATAAAAAATTCAGGGATATCTTGTTTTATTGTGCTTTGTTTTGTACTTCACAGATATTGTGATTTTTGCAGATTGAAGGTTTGTGGCAACCCTGTGTCATGCAAGTCTATCAGCACCATTTTTCTAACAGCATGTGCATACTTCGAGTCTTTGTGTCATATTTTAATTAAGATAGTCACATTGGCTTTTTTTAAGACAATGTTACTACACACTTAATAGATTATAGTTTAAACATAAATTTTATGGGGAACCAAAAAATTCATGTGGCTCACTTTATTGTGATATTCGCTTTATTGCAGCGATCTGAAGCAGAACCCACAATATCTCCAAGGTATTCCTGTAAATAAGTCAAAATAGAATTTCTAATATTTGAGATCATTTTGTCCACATGTTGATGTAACAGCTTGAGTAGCTCAGCCTTTTCTATCCTAGTGTCAACTTGAGCCCACAACCCAGCGTCTCCCCATATAGGCCCATCGCAAGGCTGGGTCCTTCTGATTGCTAATTGGCCCTTCACACTGTTCAGCCCTCTGTCGGACTAACTTAGCCCTGACCTCTAGTGGTGGGAAAGAATTAGCAAGAAGAACAATGAGGCAGTGTCGGTGAATTCCTAACTAAGAACAGCTCTCCCATGGGTCCTGTGAGGCTGATTTGCGGTGGCAGAGGCTCTGGGAAACTAGTAACACACACATGGATAGCCTGTAAGAACCCCAAATCTAAATGGGACCTCAGATGTTACCAACCCCTAGCTCCATTGAAAAAGTGAAGGAATAACCCTAGCATGGGAAACTGGGTTTTTTTTTCTCATCAAGTAGTGCTAACCAACATTGGGGGATGGGAGTTAGGGGGTGGGGAGAAAAAAATCCATCATGAACCAAACTCATGTAGAAAGCAACTTAATTTGGTTGGTATTTTTTAGAAGGAAAAATGTTATTCCTTTTAAGGACACTAAACATTATTCAGATGTTTTGGTAATGGATGGTGGTGATGGTAGCACAACATTGTGAATGCAATTAGCAGCACTGAAATATATATCTGAATATGACTAAAAGGGGGGAATGTTAGATTGCATATACAGTAACTGAATAAAAACATTTTAAATCCGTGGAACTACACTACACAAACAGGAACCCTGAGTTAAACCATGGACTTTAATAATACAATTATTAAAAATGTTTATTATCAATTGTAACAAATGTTCCACACAGGATAGGGAAATCCTGTGTTTTGTGCATGATTGTTCTGTAAACCCACAACATCTCTAATAAAGAAAAAAATTCAAAAAATTTTTGAGCAAATGCCCAATAATATTACAAATATTCAGTAGATAAGGGATAGGATCTGCTGATTTGAATAGACACTTGAATTAAATTCATCCAGCTGTATTTCTAAAATTACATGTCTATTAAGTGTCCTTATTTTTGTTTATGGTTGTAAAACAGCATTTAAAAAATCTTTGGGGGCAATATATAATAAAAGTGTAATAAAAAAAAAAAACTTGATTAAAAAAGTAGTACCTGCTGCACACAACAACATAGACGAATCCCACAGACATATTGTTGAACAAAAACAGTCAGATACAAAAGAGTACATTCATGATTCCCATCATAGGAGTTTCAAGACTAATCTATGGTGCTAGAGGTCAGAATAACGATGAACTCCAAAGTGGGTGTTGACTGGGACAGGGCAAGAGTGAGCCTCAGGGAAGTAGGGTGGAAAAGAGAGCTGGAGATGTCTTCTGTCTTAACCTGGTGGATGTTATACAGGTATATATGCATGTGAGAACTCTTTAAGCTGTACAAGCAAGATTTGTGCACTTTGGGGTAGGCAAATTATACTTTAACAACAAAATTCACAATAATAAAAGCATGCCTGGCACATAGTGGGAGTTTAATAAGTATTTGTTATAGGAATTTATTAATGTTTCAGGTCCATATTATCACCAAAAGAAAAGAGACTGGCTTAGAATGGCAACAGGAAGAAGAGATAGGGAAGGAAAAAGAAAGAGAAGAACAAGCTAATAAAAAAAGGGGGGGAATGGGGGAGAGTCATGGGAAGAGGATAAATAAAGAGAAGAAAACATGGAATGAAAAAAGAAAAAAGTTGGAGATCAGAGAATAAGAAAGACACAAGGGGGAAAGAGCCTGTCTCACTCTTTGCTTTTTAGAAACAGCTTTCTTAGGCCATAGGAAATACCTGTTCAAATTTTCTTTTAAAAATAATTTTTCATGAAATTACCAAGTTTTGCATTTTTAATAAATATCCAAAGTTATAGATTTAGATTTTGAACCTTAAATTGTGTTAATTGTTTGTAAAATTTGTGAGCTATTTTCTCAAAGATCAAACACTCAACAAATATTTATTGATCACCCACCACATACCAGGCATTGCTCTGGTCACCAGAGATACAGCAGTGAACAAAGCAGATAAAAACCCTGCCCGCTTGGAGCCAACATTCTTATTTTCCTGGCTTTATTCTTTAGGAACTTAGGAAGCCGTAATTTCACAATATCTAACAATTGCTTTGGACATCACTGTATTACTCTTAGCTGTTTTATGTCTTTGTTGTTGTTTGTTTTAATTAAAGACAGGTTCTGTTACTTTATTCAACCGGGTATGAGGAATATGTGAAATAAAGCAAAAGGTCTTCTAGAATTAATGGTTAACTCTTTTTTGTTGTTGTTACAACTTTTAGGTCACCCTTATCGGCACTCTGGCTCTTGCTCTTCCTTGACTGAAGTAGTCAGGGTGGTCCACCAGGGGTGAAGTTATGTGGGCTGGAAGTTCTCCAACGCTGCTCTGAATTGTCCACAAGTAGTAGCCACCTACTGAAGAAGAAAAGAAGTCTTCCTGAAGGTCTTCAGTGAGATTTTCCTCACTAGGGTAATGCAAGTAATAAAAATAGCAATAGCAAACACTTGTTTACTATGTGCTAAGCATTATGCTAAGTACTGTACATTTATCAACTTATTTAATTCATAATATCAATCCTGTGAAGTGGATATGGTTGAGGAAACTGAGGCATAGAGTAAGTGGCAGAGTCAGGATTTGGAATTTGAACCAAGCAGTATGGATCCACAATCTACTTTCTTCGTATCACCTTATTGATGAAGAAGGTTTTCATACGTTTACAAAATCGTGGCAAGGGCAGAACAGAGAACACGGGATTGCCTGCGTTTTATTTTCCTTGCTGCCAGTTACTAACCCTGTAACCATAATCACCTGGCCACTTTGGATCTGCTTCCACATTTTAAAACTGAAGGTGTTGGTCACTTTCACCCTCTAATCCCCTCAAGCCTATGGATCTTAAATCGAAAGATGCCTCAATTGTCATCTAGGCTAATAATTATCTTACCTGGATGGTGGTCAGAACCATCTGGAGAGCTATTAAAAGATAAAGAATCCTGACGCTCATCCCAGATCTACTGAATCAATTTCCAGGAGTGGGGGCCATGACATCTTCATTGTTTAAACCTACAAAGAAGAATCTGATGTTTGGGAAACCACTGATTTAATTCAACTCCTCTCAGTGCTGGCATCCTCTCCATAGCATTTTTTTTCTTCATTTTATTTGGGAAAATATCAAATACACAGAAAAGTAAAGAGACTATTATAATAAACCTCTTACCAGCTTCAAAAATTATCAACTCATGGCCAATCTTATTTCATTTTTGCTCCCACCTATTTCATAGCATTTCTATTTTTAAAAATTATATTACTGTATATTATCTTTTATTGAATTTAAATGCTGGCTCTCTATGTTTTGTTTTTTTATTGTTTTTTTTTCCTCCCCCCACCCCGTTGTTGTTTGCACTCACTGTCTGCTCTCTGTGTCCATTTGCTGTGTGTTCTTTCCGTGTCTGCTTGTCTTTTTCTTCTTGTCTTCCTCTTTTAGGAGGCACCGGGAACCGATCCTGTGACCTCCAGTGTGGGAGAGAGGCACTCAATTGCTTGAGCCACCTCATCTCCCTGGTCTGCTGCGTCTCTCACTGTCTCTTCACTGCGTCTCCCTTTGTTGCGTCATCTTGCTGCACCAGCTCTCCACGGCGCAGGCCACCAGCTCTCCGCAGCACGGGCCAGCTTGTCTTCACCAGGAGGCCCTGGGAATCGAACCTGGGGCCTCCCATATAGTAGATGGGAGCCCAGTCGCCTGAGCTACATCCACTTCCCTCATAGCATTCTTGACAGGTTACCTTCTTACTAAAGATGGAGAACTCACTACCTCCTAAGATACCTGGTATTAGAATCCTTTGAACTGCAAATGACAAAAACTCAACTAGAATTTAAGTAAGAGAGGCAAACCTTTGGAATGATAGTAGGATATTTCACAAAATCCAAGAAAGAGTTGAGTGGCCAAGTTATGGGAGGATAAGAATATAGTGAACCTTAGGGATTTTTGGAATCCAGTACTCAAACATTTCTGTCATCTCTCTCTCTGTCTCTCTTTCTCATATTTTTCTGTGTTCTAGGTTTATTTTTCTTTCTTGTTGTTTTGCTGTTACATCAGTCTTCTCCTCATGGTGGGAAACCCTTCCCTAGTTTTACCTCATAAAGCTTCAGCCACAATCAGCCTTAATCTTTCTCATTCCCAAGTCCCTAAATCCCAGGACCAGGACTTGTTGACCTGGCTTGAGTCAAGTGCAGCCTCCAATGTGTTCCTGTGCTAACCAGGAGGGAGTGGAAAGTAATCCCCAGAACTGGCAGTGAAGAAGCTAAGCTGCTAAAACATTTTTTCTGGTACCCACAATGTGTCCAGCCTATAGGCTTAGACATCACTGGCTGTTGGAAATGTCTTCTTGTAGAAGGCTGACCTCTCTCTTCTTGTACCTCCCCATCCTTCCCACCCTTCCCCCAGTTCCCGGGGTCTTTTTCTCCACTGTGGAAACACAGACTAAGTCTATTTTTTCCTTTCACGTGGTTTGAAAGCAACTATCAAATCCCCACTTAATCTTCTCTCCCCCAGGCTAAATGGTCCTGGTTCCTTCAACACTCCCTGGCCTGACATGATTCCGAACCCCTTCTTTGTCCTGCCCACTCTCCTCTGGAGGAGCTCCAGTTTGTCACTTAAAAACTGGCACCCAGAACTAAAGGCAATAAATATTCCAGATGTGAATGGGCCTGCAGAGCCAAGAGCGGGACTAAGCAAGCCCCACACTGCGTGCACATTGCACATGCGCACTGAGGCCCGGCCCTGCCTCGGCACAGCGGGCCCACACTTGTCCTCCGGCCCGGGAGGCCCAACTCAGGTCCGGCATGCAGTCGGCCAAACCCAGCAACGCCCCTTCGCAACCTTTATACAGAACCAAAGTATTGTTCCCAGGTTTAAAATGCATTTTGTTTCGTTTGGCCTGATTATTCCAATCTGTCAGAATCTTTTGGAATCTTTATTTTGGCATCTCAAGTATTAGATCTCCCTCTAACACGGGGGACAAGCAGGTCTTCCTTGTCTTCAGGTCACACACTAGTGGAGATGCAGTTGGAGCATTGAGCAGCTTCCTTTGCATTGACTAAGCACCTTACAGAACTACAGGTCCATAATTCCTCATTCACTGTTCCAAATGAAATAACAAAATGCTCTGAAAAACAAAGTTTTGGTTTTTTTGGTGGTGGTGGTGGTTTGAAATTTGCAGCAAACTCATTTGGTGACAAACCCTGATGTGAATTGACACAAGGTTATTTATAGTTTTTATTTCTCCCACTTGGTGTGAAGAGTAGTATTTTTTTTCCCACAGAAATAATAATGCATTTGATTACAGGGCACTGTTCTAGACCCTGCAGGGGAGTTTTACATAATATATAATGTCTACGTATATACATTTTCTGTAAAAAATCTGAAAAATTGTTTACTGAAAAGTGTCTAACCCCAGGATTTTTGAATAAGGGGTTAGAATCCTATCCTATCTAGCACTCATATCTCCTCAGGATCTATGTGGATGAAAGGAGAGTCCATTGGCAAATGCCTTTCTGGGATAATGTTGGGGTGGGGCCTTTGAGCACACAGGACAGAGCAGAGCTTGAAGTTGGACAATCAATTTAAATCCCAACTATACCACTTCCTAGCTCTGTGGCATGTTTTTCAATCTTTTGCAGCCTTATTCTCCTCATCTGTAAAGTGGGTGTAAGAATCTACTCATGCGAATATAAAATGGTACTACCGTCAAGGAGAGCTATTTGATGGTTTAAAAGAAATTTCAGCATACACTGTGATCCAGCAATTCCACTCCTGGATATTTACTCAAGGGAAATGAAAACATACATCCACAAAAAATATTTGTACAAGAAAGTTGATCCCAACTTTATTCAAAATAGTCCCAATGTGGAACCAGCCCATATGTCCATCAACAGGAGAATGGTTAACAAATTGCAGTAGAGGCATAAGATAGAATACTATTCAACAATGAAAAGGAACAAAGTAGTGATACGAGCAGCAACATGGAGGAATCTCAAAGCCATTATGCTGAGCAAAGAAGCTAGACAAAAGAATACACACCATATATTTCCATTTTTATGAAGTTCAAGAATAAGCAAAACTAACCATGGAATTAGACATCAGAAAAATGAGTGTCTCTGGGAGTGGGAGGGGAATTGACTGGTGGGGATTTCATAGTTATATATATTTATCCAAACTCATTGAACTGTACACTTAAGATCTGCACATTTTAGTATATGTAATAATATCACAATTAACGTAATAGTACAGGAAACACATGAATGAGATTTGAAGAGCTAAATACAAGTATCTACCTCATAGGACTCTTGGAAAAAAAATGAAATTCAGTAGGTAAAGCCCTTATCAAGTGACGGGCACACATAAAGTGGTCAAAAATTGTTGGCTATTAATATTAGGCTAAAAGAATCCCCCTGGTTTACAGTCCAGTCATTTCAGCAAAAAAGTTTTTAGACATTTACATATGAATGTGCACATTTTGCTTTGATGCTATCCTTTTCCCCAATTTAATCACTCACACATTAATTTAATGCCATTAGACAAGGCCAAGGGCACCAGTGACTGACATTATGGTTACATATACTTGGTAGAGAGATTTTCTTTAGTTCCATTCAGAAGATCTTGATAGAAAGAGAAATAGAACAACATATTTTGGGGCTCAGTCCAATTCATATTTCCTACCATTATAATAAAACTTGCTAAATTTATAAATCACTATATAGCTTAAGGAACCTAACTCTCAGAGAAGTTAAGTGATTTGCCTAAGATCACACAGCTAGAAATGAGAGAGATTTTAGACCTCAAGTCCCATGCTGTTTTCATTATCTTGTGAGGTCTTAACCAGGGCTCCACTGACCCCAGGTGAACCTCCTGAAATATGGCTGGGGGAGGAGGAGGTCTATTGCTTTCAACAGATTTTCAAATGCCTTCATAAAAAAAAGTAGAAATTACATGCCTTTGTAAAATAGAATAATCAGAATATAAATATGCAAAAACTTTAACAACCAAGAGCTTTGGTTTTCATTTCTAGAAGAAATGGCAAATACCACTGAACAAACAAAATCATATCAGGGTTTCATGCCAAAAAGCAACACACTCTACTTTGTCCCCTCCCTTCTATGCCAGCGTCTGCAGCAGGGACCATACCAAACAGACTCAATCAGCAGCTGGAGCATCTTGGGCCCATTCTCCAAGTATTAGATGTTTTACTCTCTAAGTAATATTTAAGATAATCAAACTTCTTTTTTTTAAAGAACAAATGAAACAAATATGAATGCTGGTTGCTAAGTTTTCTCTGCAAGGAGTTATTGGATATTTATAAATTTCATACTTCTGGGAGTCATGGGGGACAGGAGCTGAGGAAAGCTAACATTCAAAGGAAAGTAGATCCTTCATTTTCAAGGGATAATGGGGTTTATATAGCTTTTGGCTCTAAACATCCCCATTTCAATGCATTTGAATATGGAATATTCCCAAGTTACTTGTGCTGATGAAAAAGCATATGAGAAGCCTGTTTTATATTCATTGCTCGTCATGAGTGATTGCATCTCTGGATCTACTAGATACCTGTATAATGAAAGAAAGGCTCAGGGGATTCCAATTGACTAGTCTTAAGCTCTGTAATAATATGCTTTTCAAAAAGTCCTCTTGTGCATAGCTGAGTACTTAAAATAGCTTTTTCTATCTTATTGACTATAATCTTGAGGCTTTGGGAATTTTGCTTTTACAACATGAAGGGGACAGTTGGTTACAGCTTATACTAACACTCAAGCAAAGCCAAAATAGGAACAAAAACCCAGGTTTAATTTTAATGTCATAAATAATAATAATTAAATCATTCCCCTATCTCTCTTGCACCTAAGAAAACATAGTCAAGCCAAGCATGGCATCCTTACTGAAGTGTCACTGACACTGAGAGAAGCAGGGCTGTTTGTACTGCAGATCTGGCCTTCCATAGAGTCTTAACTAAACCATATTAAGAGATAACCATAATTTTCAACAGATTTTAAGGAATTTTTCCACTCAGGTAAAGTAAAATTATTTTAACCTTGCCCATAACGTTTCAGCGCCTAATTATAAGTGGTCAATGAACATAAGGTCACTATTCTACAGAACATGCATGTTCTGATTTTATTGCTGAGATGCTAGTAAGTAAAATGAAAAGCCTCCTTTGGAAGCACAGGCTTGGTCTCCACCAGGTGACATTGACACAACCCTCTCTTGCCTCTGGTGGATGCCTAAAATCCTCGTCAGCATGCAGAACTGCCGAGCATTGATTAGCCAATAATAATTTAGTAGCTAACGTGGACAGACTTATTAGGGATTGTCAGAAACTAGAATAATGACCACACACAAATCCAAACCATCTGGTCTATAACAAGAATATGTCCTTCCACAGGTTTTATCTTGCTTTCGCTGTAATAAATTATTCTATCACATTCCCAATAAACCACTGGAGAGGGGAGGCCAGGTGACCCTGAAGTCTCTGATTTAATTCAAGATTCCATTTCTGCAGCTTCACATTTTTATCGCCCTCTCCAAAGCAGAGGGCATTCTTTTCTTTTCCTACTGGCCTGACAACCAGGAATGCTACTAGCTGAGTTATAGGAACCTTGGAAGCATTAGTCAAGCCCTGTTCATGTGGGGCAGGTGGCAGGAAGGGGGTGTAGATAGTCTGGAAGAGAGGATCCCAAGCCCCACTGATTATCAGAATCACATGCAGAGCTTTTTGAAATTACAGATTGCTAAGCTTCAGGTTATGCACATCAGTGGGTTTAGGGTGGATTCTGGAGGATTGGTCAGCTTTTCCTGAGGTAATAAACCACCCCAACATCTCAGTGGCTTACAGCAAACTTGTGTGCTATGCTTCCCGTGGGCTGTGAGTCTGCTGCAGCTCTGCTGGGCTTGGCTGGGCTTGGCTTAGCACCATGTATATTCTCATTCCGGAACCCAGGCTGAAAAAGTGTCCCATAACTATGGAATGCCCTTCTCATAGCTGAGAGCAGAAGCTGAAGGAGATGTTAGACTAAACCATGCCAGCACATGTAAGGTTTCTACATTGGGATGGCATATAGCACGACCACTTTTAAATCATTGAGTAAGGCAAATCTCATCACCAAGCTCATGGAGTGACCTAAACTCAACCTACAGGAATGCTTGGTGGGAGTGGGGAGGGAGACAAATAATTGTGAACCAACAGTACAATTTACCACACCTAGGGATATATAGATAGATATCCCAAGAGCTTCCCAGGTGATTCCAATAAACTACTGATCCATTATTTCATGGGAAAGTCATCTTCCTTTATGCATCTATTATGACAGCCAAATGTCCATCAGCAGAGAGGTTGAACTGCTAAGAAACAGGTTAGCATAACCCAATCACTTGTTCCATCAACAGACATGTGAGCCAAACACATAATGAAGCCTGATGCTTCTGTGAGCTTTGGCAAGTTTCACAAAGTATATTTGTATATCTCGTATACTCTTTGTAGCTATCTTATGAAGTGGCTATTGTTGGTCCCATTTTGCTACTACTAAAACAAAGGCTCAGGGAGATTAAAATGCCTTATGGCAATACAACTAGAAAAGCGTGGTCCTGGGTTTCATCCCATGCCTCTCTACATCCAGAGCTCCTTCTACAATGGGCGTCCTTGGTGCCAAGCCCTGTTGTGGCTACCACTTCCTTCTTGAGATGTGTTTGCACAGATATTGGGATCCAAATGTAGATGTTAACTAATTCACTTATTTGACAAATATTTACTAAGCACTTCCCACATTCCAGGTACTATTCTAGGCACTGGGGACACAGCTTGAGCAAAGCTGACAAAAATCCTTACCTATAGTCTAGCCAGGGGAGACAGATGTTGAACAAGTAAACGCATAACTCGTGTCATATGGCACAAGGGAAACATATCAGGTGGGGACAGGTACTACGAAAAAAAATAGCAGGGATTTAACATGGTCAGAGACAGCCATGGTTAGATAATATAGGGAGCAAAGACTTTTAAAGAAATGCAGAAAGAATTATTAAACAGTTTTGGTCTTCAGGCTTCACCAAAGGGAAAAATATTTCTAGAACTACCCCTAAATCTCTTCCATGCTTCAAAATAAAAACAATAAACTCAGTGAATTTTATGGGATAAACATGCCTATAGACAGGTCAACTACTGAAATCCAATTCTTATTAAAATGATCCATGCAGTCTTTCCAATTCCTTTATTGAGTGGATACAGTAAAAGTAAATAAAAATGAGCACATTTTTCTTCATCTATAATACTATTTTATATGCCTGAAGGGACATCAACGTTACTATACAGCATCTTACTCTTAGGATAAAGAACTCCCATTATCACAATGACAGGTATCCTAAGTGTCTCGTGTTTTAATGAAGTAACTTCCCATAATGAGCATATTTGCTATATGCTTATTTCTATTAGGGCCTCTCCTCCCTTGAGGAAAACTAAGAAAATACCTTACTCCTAGAGTCTCGTTTTATTCATTCATTCAACAAATATAAGTTGAGCACCTATTAAATACCAGCCACACATCTAAGAGCCGGACATACAGCAATAAACAAAACAGACAATCCCTGCACTTATCAAGTTTATATTCCAGCTAGATGCAGACAATTAACAAAATCATTTGCCTGTTTGATGGAGACCTGTGGGATCTTTGGAAGAAAAGTGCAGACATTCAATGCTCTAGAGCCCTGAAGCCGCAGGGAGCTGTGGAGTGTTTCTATGCATGTGCCATTTCCACTGCCACACTTGCCAGTCATACACTGGCGAGTTGGGAGATGTTACGCTTCAGACTCTGTTTCCAAAGCGGATAATCTGTCTGACTCTCAAACGTGGTTATGGGCCATCTAAAGGGAGCGGGACATGATCAATCGTTTCGGAATAATTTGTTTGAAGAGTCATCGTGGGCCACAGCTGGAAATGAGCACATTAAGAGTGACAGGATTTTGGCAGTCACAGAGGCTGAGACTTTGAGTCTTGCTTTTCAACCAAACCAAACGGGATGGCTGGAGCCTTCATTAGGAAGAAACAACCTTGCTACGCCATGGCTCTTGCATTGCCTCATCCCCCTAAGGACTGAAGAAAACCCCAAGGTGCCTGTTCATCAAGGTATTGAAAGCCGGCTTGGTCATTTTCACTACAGAAGTCGAATTTATTTTGAGACTTTGAAAATTGTTTCATAAAATAATAATTCTAGAGAGTGTTTACCTTATTATGAGTAGCTTCAATCATTCAATTAAAAATGCATAAACAGAAGAAAATTCCTGTGTTAAAAATCAACAAACTGTAACCAAGAGCTTACTCTGTAAACTGTATGCCCAAGGTCCAGCCGTTAACTTAGTGGGGAAAAAATTGTGGCTGTTGGGGAATTGCCTCAGCAGCTGGTAATTAATTTTACATTGTAGGCACAAGAATCCTAATATCTATAACATCTGTGATATTTAATTGGACACATTGTATATTAATTTTATATTATAAATTGTCTTTTTATATTTATTATATAGCATACCTAATATTCATTATATAACAAATGTTACTATATTAATTTAATGTTATTTAGTAGTATTATTGTGCCATGGATTAGAATCAGAGCTTTACATAATAATTAATCCTCTCAACCTTATGAATTAGTGCTATTTTCACCATTTTGCATCTAGGAAACTGAGATTCTGAGAATTTAAATAACTTGCCCAAGAACAGAGCTTAGGTTAAAGCTCAGGTCTGTCTAGGTTTCAAACCTGTGTGCTCTTTTGCTATTTCAAATTAACCAAAATCCTGTTTTATCTTGCACGACAGACACCAAGGACCTAGGAAATCACTGGAACCAAAAAACGGTTCAGTGAGACCTGAGGAAACTTACACCTTCTGCCCGCCAAAAGGATGCTGATTTGGCTGACTGTGCTGCCAAATGGGCATCTCTTCTTGCTTTACTGGTTCACAAGTGTCCATCTCTAAAAGAATGACCTTCCAGAGAGAGAGAGGAGCATCTTTTGGTCAGTAGTGTCTGAACAATGTTGACTGTACTCTCAAACAGTCGTTGCCACTGTTGAAGGTTAATGGTGCACCTTCAAGTTTTCTTGGCCACTTTCATAAGCATATCCAGTGGGGTGCATGAGTTTGAAGGACCTTAAGACAAAAAGGGTCAACAATTCTGACTGACTTCCTTTCCTCACTTCCTTCTTAGGCAGCTCTTTCTTAAAGACCAATGGCTCGTGGCAATCCCTTGATGGTGGGATTTCAGGGGAATTTCACTTTCTTCATCACTCACTATGCAATATTGTACTTTTTAAAATAAAGAGCATATAGTACTTATGTAAAAATACCAATATAACCTACATTTAATAGTTACAGAACAAGACTCTGCACTGAGATCTATTCATTGTCTCTCCTGACCTTTGACCATCCCCTTTTGATGCTCTCATCTGGGTCCAGGAATATTTATACACTGTTGTGCATAGTACTCGTAGCTTGATCACTAAGGAATCAGTGGCCTAAGGAAGACTTGGATTACAAATGAGAATTTGTGGTCAAAATTTCCAGAGAACTGGGGCTGAAATGGGTCACACCAAGAGGCTGTGGTGCTTCTCTGCCTGGAGGTCTTTAAAAAAAGAAAGGGGAAGCATCTAGCCTGGTAAGTCAGGCATTCACCTGTGGGGCTGGACTAAATGATCCCTTAGCTGTAAAATGGAGTTAATATTTCAAGTCACAGAATAGTGGTGAGGATGAAATGAAATAAACTATATGGAATAATTAATGCAGGGGCTGGCACAGAGCAAGAGCTCAAGTAGTAATGCTACTACTTTCCCATAGATCAACAAATTATGAAGTCCAAGAAGTCATTTGTAAGGGAAGAGATCTGGTTAATGCCAAGGCCTCCATCGCCACACGCACACTTGTGTGGCTCAAAATTTGCATCAAACTGAATTTGATTTTAAACTTAACCTTTGTGAGCTAAAAGTTTATACAAACTGAAAGAGGCCTAAAAGGCAGGCAAGCAGGGCATTTGTTATCTAATCATCCCTGTCCTGCAGAAGGGCCCTGAAATTAGATCATTTCATTCCTACAGCAGGATTATTTTGTGTGTGAAAAACTCCAAAGCAAGGACAGTTCATATTTCCTAATAGATACCCCACTATTAGTCAAAACAACACTTTGGATCATTCCAATTAATTATTTAAAGTTTCACATCTTTCTGTGACTATAGATGGTCTCTGGGGAGCATGACTTGTTTTTTCCTTATGGCCGTTATTATATTAGGTTACTTGAGTTAACGTACTACATCAGGAATGTTCCACTTGCTAAACTTTTTGAGGGTTTCTTCAATTCACTAACACATTCATCAGCTAAATGTGAAGTCCTCCTAAGAGCTTTTATCTTTCCTTTTCATGTTTCTCCTTTGGCTCTGAAGTAGGAATATATGCTCAATTAATAACATCTTTGTAAGATTCTTTGGGGGCACCTATAACTCTGTCAGAGTGGTTTTCCTGCAGAATTGTGTGGTTCAGCTTGACTTATTCTAAATGGCAGAGAAGCTCACAAAGGAACCACCCTGATAGAGCTTGCCCATCTGTGTGCACTTTCTCTCTTCAAAAAGGAAAGGGGTCATGAGGTGAAAGGAGAAAAGATGGAGGGAGGGAGTTAGGAGGGGATAGAGAAGGCTCAGAGTTGAAAAAGGATGAGATGGAGACAAGAAGGACAAACAATCAAGAGGATGCCAGGCCCCTGAAAACCCTCCTGGTGTGATGCTGAATGGAATCATCAAGCTTCAGCTCACAAATCGTACCTTCCTGAACCCATGATGACCAAGCTGCCAGGGATCAAACTTGTCTGTGAGTAGCAGGGTCACAAAATTACTCATGTTGCATTCATATATACAAAGAAAACGAATGCCATTTATTTGTTTATACCTGGTCTGATTTCCTTCATGAGCCCTCTACCTGCTTGGGTAGCAAGAAAAAAAAACCAACTACATTTAGCCCACTCTGGTTTAAAGTTAGTTCTGCCCAAACATTTAAGCATCATCTTTAGACTAACTGGTCTTTCTGCTCAGTTTTTCAGAATTCTCTTCCCCCTTTCTTTCTCCTCTCCCAGGGTCCCATGATTTGCACTTGTGCTTCGGTGTGAGGTGCCTGGTGTCTGCTGAGGAACACTTGGCACCTTCCTATGACTGGTGGTCACAGCTGGCACCCACATCTGACATCACAGCTGATGTATTTGTGGTCTATTTCAGCTTGGCTTGCTCAGAGTCTGGGGGCTCCTCCCTGAAACCTTGCTCCCTCTGCCAACCCTGCTCTCCCTGGTGAAGACCCCTTGAGTCTCTTCCATAGCTGTCCTCCAACTTCTAGCTGTCAACCCTGCTACTGAGCTGCAGGTTCATCTCAGCCTCCTTTCCAGCTGCTGATGGCAGGTCTGCTGATTCCCAGTCAACACCCATGCCATGTAAGAACAAGGGGAAGCTCAGGCCTAAAAACTAGTCCTTCTCAACTTGAACATCCCATTTCACACTCTGAATACATAGCTTCCTGCCCCTCCCCCCATCCACCCATCCCCTGTAGCCTCAGGCCAGTTGTGTCCATCCAGGGCCCCAAACAATGGGTGGGTCAAGAGTCCCTGTGATCTAACTGTTGTCTCGATCCAATCGAGCACTGCCCCTCAACCCATAGGGCTTTGTAGACCCAGAGAAAAGATTTCTGGCTGGCTGCTCTCTTCCCCACCTCTCTCAGCTCTTCACTCCATTGTCCTCCCTCCACAAACCTTTAGGCCTGGGAGGGACAGATGTTTCTTTTAGTTCACCTTCTTCTCTACCTTTCATAGAGTTTAATAATATGTATCGCCAGGACTAGTCCTTGGTATGTTAAATGGGCACCAGAGTAATTTAGAGAATTTTCTCTCAATTCTTTATTTTTTCATTACTTAGCAATAATCTTAAGTTTTACTGATTAGGAAGCTGATCATGAATACAGAATATGAAAAGAGAATGAAAGTTAATATTATACAAAACATTTTGCTTATTATATGTGTTCCAAGGAAGACAGTGGGCTGCCAGGACCGGGACAGCTTGAGGGGATAAAGAAAGGGCCTCACTGGGCTCCCTCTTCAGCAGATTGTGCCCTGAGATGGCCTCAGGCCTCTATTGTAATTGGTTTTGCAAGTAGAAGCAACTCGTCCATCCATCGCCCAGAAATTTTGTCACTGCCTGGACCTTGTTTTGTCTTCCTGGCTTTATGAAGACAAGAGCTATTTAAACCTCAATCATTCGTCTTTTCAACAAGTGCTCATTGATTACCCACCATATGCCACGCACTTTGCTAGGTTCTGGGGAAGCTGAGATGATTAACATATATTGTCTTCCCAAAGGCTTCTAGGCTCCATAAGTTAGTTCATAGACATTTAAATGGCAAGAGTAACCCAGTGTTTCAGGTGTTTCATTACCTTCTGTTGATTCTATGCAGGATTCATTAAATCGCCCGGACTCAGCGCCAGGAAAGGCGTGGTGGAGTCCACCTCTGGTTGATGGGGAAGGTGATCAGCGAGGGCTACAACAAGAGGGTGGTGACTTGACTGAGACTTGAAATAGTCACAGTGTGTTTGTCTGACTATTTGTGTGTATGTGTGGTATCATATATATAACACAAATTTTCTGATTTTAACCATTTTTAAGCGTATACTTCAGGGGTATTCATTACATTCCCAATGTTTTCTTATAAGCAAGGCAAGGTTTCTGGGCAGAGGGAGCTGCAAAAGCAAAGGCCTGCAGGTGGTCAGCAGCACCCAGTGCCCAGGGAGCCACAGCCAATGGAAAGAGGATCCAGTGGTCAGCAGCACCCAGTGCCCAGGGAGCCACATCCGAAGCAAAGAGGATCGAGTGGTCAGTAGCACACAGTGTCCAGGGAGCCACAGCCAATGGAATGAGGATCAAGTGGTCAGCAGCACCCAGTGTCCAGGGAGCACAGTGGCTGGAATGAGGATCGAGGAGCCAAAGGAGCAGAAAAGGAGAGGCAGACTCCCTCGTTCACTTGCCAGCCAGTGGGAAATGAGACAATTTCAGGTGGAAGCTTCCTGGTTCTTCTCACATCATACCCTGTAGACAACCACCAGCTCATAATGTCAATTGCCCAAGAGTCCCTCAAAGGAAGGCCACTTGCAGAGGACGGGAGAGCAGGGGAGAGCAGATCACCTGGAGAATCTGGCTGTGGCATTTGCTTCTTTGATCACATTACTAACTCTATATCCCCAGTCCCCAGAACCATCAACAAAACTGTCTCCTTGGAGTGGACAGCAACCATTTTCAGTACTATGGAAATTTCCCCAATCATTTTCAATATCAATTTCAATCATAGTGACTTGTGTTATTTACTCACTTTTGCTTTTCATTGCAAATCAGTTTTATATTTGTTCCTCATAAGCTGCTAGTGCCTGTCTATAGGAGGATCTCTGTAACTGCTTACTTCCTTCCTGATAGCCCTATGAAGTAGATGCAGCATATTTCAATTTTCCTGTTTTAACAGATGAAGTGAGAAAGAAGAGGTAAGAACTAGTGACGAAAGAGTCATAGCTAATGACTGTTGACACTTATATGTGCCAGGCAATATTCTCTGCCATTATGTAGAGAATATGTTCAATCCTCACAACAATTTCATAAGGTGGTACTATTATTATAATATGTATCGTCCAGATGAGGAAACTGTGTCACAGAGAGTTTGACTCTTCCCAAGTTACACAGCTAGACAGTGGCAGAGTGGGGCTTCAAGCATAGGCAGTCTGCTCCAGAGTCCAGTCTCTCAGGGACCAGTCCCTCTTAGGCAAGTTATTTGTCCAGGATTCAATATATTAGAACTGGGCCAGAATCATTCATTGGCATCATCAAAACTACTGTGAGCAAAGAGGGACCCAGAATGAACATTTGGTGAGCACCGTCCATGAACCGAGCAGCTACCAACGCTGACTCCTCACGACAGCCTGTGGGTCAGCACGAGGAGGTGAATCTCTGGCCAAGGCCGTGCGGCTGGGAGTGGTGGGCTAGGCGTCCACCTCCAGCGCCCGCACTCCCCACCGTGCCCCGCCTCCACCACTACACCCTGCCTGCTCATGTGCAGAGCCCTAAGGGATGCCAAATACTCTGCAGAGCCCTTGCCAGATTGTAGGTAAATGAGGAGGGAAAAGAATGAAAAAAAAAAAAGGAAGATCCCTCTCGAAGAATTTTAGTTTGTAATGGATGGAATCCAACCAGATGCCAAGCTCCAGCTCTGCATTTCTTTATTTTTGTGGGGTTGAATAACCCCAGGCAGCCTGCCAGGTCCCTGTCCTCTTCAAAATCAACTTGCTTCAGAGGAAATGCTGCACATGGAAGAAAGGCCCTGTGAGTGCTGGTGAATGGCCATTTGGTTACACATGCCTGGGGGACAATATAAAGTAACCACTGGAAGATGCAGGGCTCTATTATTTTAGGAAAACCAACCATCACAGCCCGGATCACTCTCACTGTGACTGTCCTGGTGTGTTGAGAAAGGCAGAAGCTGGTTTTGCAGCTAGTTGTTACTGAGCCCAGACATACTTAAATGTCTGTTTACTTCTGTCACTCAAACGTGACCCATGTCTGTACAGAGCAAGTGGAAACAACTTGATCCCTACCCTTTTTGACCTCATTATTCTAAACAGACAGGAATCGTGGTGAGCCACCAATAAACCAGAATCAATGACCAATGGTCTCCATGATCTTAGCATTTCACCTATGTGTCCATCAGGTTCCCTCTCTGTGTGGGGGAGGTAAATTAGATGAACTCCAGGGTGCTTTCCAGCTTGAGGAATCGATGATTCTAGGTAAATGAGAGGCAGCAGAAGAGTGGAGTTTTTCAAGAGTACCAGGGAATCAGGCCTGGCCAAATTCCAGTATTCCATTTACGAATCACATCCTGTAAGTCTGATTCCTCATCTATAGTAGGATCAGGATGAGTGTCCACCTCATATGGGTATTTTCAAGATTAAATGAGATAATGTATAAAAAATGCTGAGCCCCAGTTCCATGGTAGAATTAAGGGATCAATAAGCATTAACTTTGATGAATAAGTAGGTCATCTTTATTTTCTATAAGTATCAGCAAAAAGTTTTGTTTAAATAGGAAGCACTAGAGAAAATATGCAAACTGGATTATTAGAATACATTAAACAGAACATCTGGTAATTAAAAAGTACACACACTTAAAAACAAAGCAAAAAACACTTTTATTGGCATTTGAAATGGTCATCATTTTCAGAAAAAACTACCCTCAAATTGGATGATCCCCACAGGAAATACATAAATGTAATGAATGAGGGAATAAAAACGATGGTTTTGACTTGCAGCTGAGGAATGTGGCACAGAGGCAGCACGTGAAGAAGGGATAGCAGGAGCTGAAGATTGTGAAGACATAAGGGCACAGGAGATTGAAGAAAGCACACAAGGTGGTTGAAAGCCTTTGATTTGGTTTATCAACCAGCTCTGAACTTTAACCAAATGACTTCTATTTTCAAATCAAAAAGCATTTATTGGAAATCTGTGTTTCACAGTAAATATCCTCAAGAGTCCATGTAAAATCTGCACACAACTAAACTATAAGGGATGCTGCAATAAATTCTTTGATAAACACACAGCCAAATCACCTTTGGAGCCCAGCAGAGAGGGTATGATTGGGTACTCTCTGGGACATTAAAAAAAAAAAGTACAGACCAGTCCCTGGCCTCAAGGGGTTTACAATCTGGTTAGAAGGACAAGACAAAGGGTTTAGATAAGTTTGACAACTTAAAGGCACATTATAACTTAAAGGGTCCAAACTATCCCTAAGTACATATTTAACTCTCTTAGCTTACTCTTAATTTGCTTGCCAATATATTTGTGCATGCAATTTTGTATTGCTTAAGACAGCTATTTCATGCATGAGTTTTTGGATCAGAATAAGATGTAATTTCGGTTACCCGGTCTTCCCAATGCACCAAAGAACCCGTATTTCTTGGATGTGGGAAAATAGTCATTTTAGTTAGCAAATTTTTACTAAGAATCTGTTATGAGTGTTGGGTCTGGCTAGCATATACTTACTATTTTTAAAAAGTCAGATCTAGGCACAGCTAAGCTGAATGTGGAGGTGGTAAGTCTCTGTGCAGGAGAGGTGCTGGTGGGTGCTGGTTAAGGGCATGGGCTCTGGAGTGAGGCTGCCTGGGTCTAAACCCTGACATTCCTACTCACTAATTCTGTGACTTTAAGCAAGTCACATAATCTCCCTGGGCCTCAGTTTCATTTTCAGTAAAATGGGCTTAGTAATAGAACCTACTTTATAAAATTTTTATGAGGAATAAATAAGGCAATGTATACAAACCTTTTAGTGCCTGGCATGTAGAAAGTGTTCAATAAATGCAATAATAATATTGTGCAGTAGTAACTGCACAATTTATACTACTACAATGCTCATACTCTGTTTTACTTTTCTATGCACAAAAAATAATATTTTTATATTCTTACATAACCAATAGAACTGTGTCTTAGGATACCTCCTCCCGCTT